>JAECUM010003311.1:0-135992 GCA_016617855.1 Megalonaias nervosa | reverse complement strand
CTCGCCTTTACAGATCATTGACATCTCTCTGTCTGCGTGGACTGCGTCTCGGCTAGGCCAACGTGGACTGCGTCTCGGCTAGGACAAACGTGTGTGTGTGTGTGTGTGTGTGTGTGTGTGTGTGTGTGTGTGTGTAAGAAAGTTTGCCAGTAGTTTCCCTTGTGTCAATGTTCCTTCTTGCGATTTTCACGGGCTCTTCCTCCATGTACAGCCTATCATGTGCTGAAAAATGGCGTTAAACAAACACAAAATCAAACCGTTCCCTTAAGTTTAAAGCAGATCTCAATTGCCGATGTTTGGACTCGGTGGAACTATTCTGTTCCTTTCAGCATTACATGTATATAAAACACATATTTGTCACTGCATGTTGCCACTCTTCGCACCTTGTGTGTTTATCTAGATGATTTACGTTCCACGGCATATCGTGCAATACACAATAATGAACTCACAGAGAGTGTGTTTTTGATAAGTAATCCTAAGCAAATGCGGGTAACAATTTGTAAATATATTTAATAAGAGGTTGAAGTGCTTTCAGACTTCAAAAGAGATTGTTTCCTTGAGCTCTTTGTCGATCCGTGTTGTTAAATTGAAGTTTAATTGTGTGACTGTTTGGTATAATGAAAGAACTTTTGACTGTAAACACGGTACTATGGACTGTTATCAACTATAGGCTCGAACATTTTCTCTTCGTGAAGTGTTTATTCAATACATAGAAATAGTTTCCTTTCACACTGAACTTCCATTTCCATGACCAGATATCCCCAATAATATACTGACGAAAGAACCCGAGCGGGACACTGACACGCTTACATTATCACATTAGTTTTACCTGGCTTGACGCGTGCGATTTTATTGATGTCAGCCGTACATACTTAAGATTTGGAACTGAACGTACTGTCTGAGAACAAGTCGTTCTCGTATTTAAAAGATATTTAATATATAATGAACTTATTAATTTCGAACACTCCGACTCAAACTCCTCTCTCGTGCGCCGGACAAAGTTTGCACACAGCACACCGTGTATGATTCAAATATAATACTATAATAAACCTGCGGTGGGTGGTGTTATTTTTATTTACGTCTCCGTTTATAAACATGCTAGATTTTAGTGAATATTTGTTGACTATGCGGAGTAGGTGTTGTGAAGTTATTTCTCAAACCGAGTAAATTGCCAATTTCTAGGGGCAGACGTCATTGTGTACAATATTCACGACACTATATGTATAACGTGGTTTAGTTTCGGAAATTGGACCGCAACATAAATAATTCTCGGGATATTCCGTTATATAGGTGTTTAGTTATGGGAATAATTAGTTGTATTAAGTGTCTGGGTCGTGTTTTGTGGTGCATGGCGTAAAGTTCCAATCTTCGTCTCGGGAAAGCTTTCTATTCGTACCAGTGTAAAGCAAGAAAAATTATGCAAGTATGATATTAGAGTTCGTGATGTGTGGTCCTTTACGCGAAAAGAGAAAATACTGTGCAGTATTTGGGTATTTAAGAGTCGACAACAACTGTTGTCTTGAGGTCCTTGGAAATAGTTTAAACAACGGACCTCAATTCAGACTCACGTAGATGTTTGATTCGCTCAGTGAGACCTCAAGCGTGTTATAATACTGTTAGCACGAGTAGAACGTGCAAGTGTTACGAGTCTATGCTCTTAAAATAATATATATATATATATATATATATATATATATATATATATATATATATATATATATATATATATATATATATCCTCCAACTTCTAGGATGGCCATAAACAGGTAACCTCTATTACTTCAGACATTTAATTTACACTAGTTCAATTAATGTTGCTAGTCTATGCTCTTAAAATAACTAACAGAAAAGAGTGAAGACAACAAGCTTTGTAAAATATAACAAATAATTTATTTCTCTAGAAGACAAAGTGCAAAATGAGAAAAAAGAACTTCCAAAATCCAAAAATAATCCAAGAATTAAAGACACAGGTCCTAGTAATAGAACGTCCTGAATAAAATTCAGTCCAAGTCCCAAAGAGAATTAAATTTGAAGGCGATGACGTTTATGTTATGGCCTGCGTCGTACTGATGTGTCAACAGTCTCTAGCTGAATCACAGAAATATTATTCCAGGTTTGAATTTAGTATAAATTCCAATGAATGTCTTTATCCAAGAATTTTGTCAGAGCACCTTTGTATTTCCAGAGAAAATAAAAATCACTTGAATTCAATAATTTGAAGAAAATAAAATTCAGCCCAAACCGGACATAACAAAATACAACCCAAAGTGCTAGATGTTAAAGCACAACTGGTAAAATCCTCATAATCAAAAGACAATATAGTTCTCTGCTTGACCTCAAGGTCACAATTAACATTTGCTAAAAACAATCATTACCTAATGGAAAATAACTTTCTAGCATGATTTAATGAGCCTTGTTTATATAAAACATTATACCCTATAAAATTCACTTTGGAATCCCCAAAACCCTGACCCAAATCAACATGTTTACCTGAATAATAATTTGGTCAATGAACTCATACCCATAGAGAATAATGAAGCTATTATTAGTTGTTTACATCAATGAAATAAAAAAAATAATAAAGTCAATCAGGTCAAACAGAACTGAACTCAATTCTGGACAAGGTCAAATCCAGTAAACAATGTTACATTACAATAGAATGTAATGGAATAAAAATATTTTTAAAACTAACAGACAAACAATTAAATTAAATATACATACACTTCCCCTCATAACGAGAAAGAAAGATTTATACAATAAAGCTTTCTTTTCACTATAAATCAAATATACATGTAGTAAAAAAAGAAACATAAGATGAAATCTTAGAATGACACAAAGAATACATGAAACAATATGTTTCTATACAAGTGAAAGTGCATCTGCTATTAAATTGTCTTTTCCCTTGATGTGCCTAATGTCAATATTATCTTCCTGTAACAACAAACTCCACCATAATAATCTCTGATTTTTATTTTTCATCTTGCCGATGAGAAAAAGGGGGTTATCATCACTAAACACAATAATCGGAGAAGGAACTGAACTAATGTAAACTTCAATGTGTTGTAATGCCAATATCAAAGCCAAACATTCCTTCTCGACTGTGGAATACTTTCTCTGGTGCTTATTTAATTTCTTAGAAAAACAGCACACTGGATGATCAACACCATTTTTATCTTCTTGAATCAATACTGCTCCAACCCCAACATCACTTGCATCAACAGACAGTTTAAATGACTGACTGAAATTTGGAGCTGTAAGAACTGGTGCACTCTTAAGTATGGCCTTTAACTTATCAAAAGCCTCCTGACATTTTTCAGTCCAAAGAAACTTATTTTTCGTGCTCAATATATTTGTCAGGGGTTCAGCAATTATGGAAAAATTGGAACAAAATTTCCGATAGTATCCAGCCATACCCAAAAATCGCATCAGCTGCTTTTTACTAATAGGCACAGGGAATTCAGAGATAGCCTTGACTTAACTTGTCCATGTCCCATAATATGTCCTAGAAATGATACACAAGCATGGCAGAACTCACTTTTGGATAAATTGATTGTCAAACTTGCATCAGTGAGTCTGTCTAAGAATTTCCGAATTACCGCTAAATGTTCTTTCCAGGTGTCATTGTAGATGATGACATCATCCATGTAAGCATCACAATTATCTAAACCACATGTAATCGTGTTCATTAAACGTTGAAAAGTACTTGGCGAACCTTTCATCCGAAACGTCATCACTTTATATTGATAAAGTCCATCAGGAGTCACGAATGCTGAAATTTCCTTTGCCCTTTCAGTCAGTGGAATTTGCCAAAATCCTTTCAGAAGGTCAAGTTTGGAGACATACTTTGCATTTCCAATTTTATCAATGCAGTCATCGATTCTTGGTAATGGAAGTGAATCTGTTTTTAATCACACTCTTCACCTTTCTATAATCGGTGTACATGCGGAAAGTTTTATCTGGTTTCGGAACAAGTATACATGGTGAACTCCAATCACTTTTACTCGTCTCTATGAAATTTTACAGCAAATACTGAATCCTGTACGGGTATTGTTTCACATGTGTGGAATTTACAATTTCAACGTCATGGTAGATTTTGTTTGTTTTTGTAGGAACATCTGGAAATAAGTGCTCATATTCAAATAATAACTGTTTAAGTTCGTTCTTTTCTTGTTGTTGCAAATGTGAAAGTTTATGGTCCAGATTGGTCGTAATTTCTGAATTCCGAAGATTTGTTATTCCAAAATCAAGAGAGTCCGATTGCATTCCTTCACTTAAATCCTCAGTGAGTGGGACAGGTACAACTAAATTAATTAATTGATTAACCTGGCTATCTCTCTCAACATACTGGTACTCCTTTAATTCATTTACATGCTAAGAGTACTATTATTATAATTTAATTCATTCATTTTCTTCTTAACTTTGTAAGGGTCGTAATACCTAATCTGAAGAAAGTTTTGAAGAATGAGCAAGAGAGACAGAACTAAATCACCAGACTTAAAAGTTCTCTCCATTGTAGTTCTGTGAAACCATAATTTCAGTTTTGACTTGAAATGCTAGTGCCAAATTCAAGCATTACTTGCTGGAAAATTCCAGACATAAAATTTGACCCTTGATCAGATTGGACAGATTTGGGAAGGCCAACTGAGTAAAAAAAACTTTATCAAAGCTTTTACTATTGTTTTAGTTTTAATATTCCTCAAAGGAATTACCTCTGGGAATCGTGTTGACGCACACATGTATGGTCAACAAGTATTGGTTACCTGACTTGGTCTTAGGCAAGGGACCGGCACAATCTGCCATTATTCTGCTAAATGGTTCGTCAAATGCAGGAATAGGTTGCAGATGAGCCTTAGGTATTTTCTGATTGGGTTTTCCTACCGTTTGACAAGTATGACAAGATCTGCAGTATTTACAAACATCCCTTTTAATTTTTTGGCCAATAAAAGTGATTCAAGATCTTGTGATAAGTCTTATTAATCCCTAAATGACCAGCTAAAGGAGTTTCATGGGCCAAACTAAGTATTTCCTGTCTGTAAGAATTTGGAACTACAATTTGATAGTCCACTGAGCACTCGTCACCAGCAGGTACCTTGGGAGGCCTCCATTTTCTCATAAGAATTCCATTTCTTGTGAAACAACAAACAGGTACTTCAGTGGCTTCAGTTTCACTAATGGCCCTCTGAAACAAACAGGAGATCTCAGGATCTTTTTCCTGTTCGACGACAACTGATTGTCGTTTGTCACCCTGATTAGAATAAAGAGAATGAGTAGTTAAAAGAGGATCACTGTGATCAATACCTTTTGATTGATCCAAACAAGGAGTGAAAGCGACCTCATCAAAAGCCTGATCAATCCAGGTGTCAGCTAAAGGAATACTTTCCTAATCATCATCATTCTCAAGAGCTTTCTTTGCCATAGCTCTAGTAACTGTACAAGCTGGGTATAAATCAGGGAATTCTTTTTCAATAGGATCAACTTTCTGATCCAAAGAAGGCTTGTCAGTTACAAGTGGATTAACCACAACCTAATCTCCAGCTAGGTTGTTGCCTAGTAATAAATGAATGCCCTCTTCGGGTAAAGTAGACACGATCCTGACTGTCACAGGTCCTGAGACTAAGTCTGATGACAAATTTACACACTGGAGAGAAACATTAACAAAGTTGCACTCTACTCCCTGAATAAGAACACTCTCATTAGAAGAAGACTTCTCAGAAAAAGGCAAAGTACCTGATAATAAAAGACTCTGAGAAGTTCCTGTGTCCCTTAAAATTTTAATAGGGATAAGACTGGCCGAATCACCCATGAGTGATATAGAACCTTCGACATGAATGGTTCATAATTCTCCATAACAAAATCAGACTGGGGTTTATTAGACCCAACAAATGTATTGTTTTCAATACATGACCGTGACCATGACCTCTTAGAAATAAGAGGATTTGGAATAGGTCTGTCTTGATTATGATGCTTATTTTTCAATTTGTAGCAATCAGAAATAACGTGTCCTTTCTTCTTGCAATAGGTACACGTCGGAAGAGATAAGGATTTCTCATCAATTTTATCAGAAACTTTATTTTTAAAAGTTGTACCAGATTGAAATTTAGAAGGGCTCGTATTAGGCTGAAATAATTTTTTTTAAAAGAAGACTACTGAGTGGAAGACTTTCTTACAAAAGAAACTTTATGAGCTAAGGAATACTCGTCAGCAGTACGAGCAGCATTTTCCAAGGTTTCGATCTTATGCTCATCAAGATAAGTCTTAATGTCCCTATGGACGCAGTTCTTGAACTCTTCAAGTAATACGAGTTGTCTGAGATTTTCGTAATCTTTATTAACATTTTTAGAAGAGCACCACCTATCAAGTTGTCGTGCTTTTTTCCCATACAAATTCCACATAGGTCTGGTCAGTTGATTTTCTTGAATTCCTAAAACCTTGTCGATACGCCTCGAGTACCAACTCATAACCCTTCAAGATATAGTCCTTAACCACATCATAATCAGCACTCTGCTGTAGTGACAGTGAAATGTAAAAATCACGAGCTTTACCAGTAAGTACACATTGTAATAATAGAGTCCAGTATTCTCTCGGCCACTTCAGAATTTCACCAATTTTCTCAAAATGAACAAAATATTCATCTCCTTCTTTTTCCAGAAAAGTGGGTACTAACTTGATAGTTCTTAAAATATCAAAAGTGGGGGAGTCTTTTTCCTTTGCAAGCTCTAATTCTTTTAATCTAATCTGAAATTCCATTTTTTCCCTTTCTCTTTCCATTTGCCTATCTTGTTTTTCCTTCTCAATTGCATTTGTCTTTCCTCTCTTTCCTTCTGCCACTGTCTTTCTCTCTCTTCACTCTCTTTTTGCATCTTCATCATTTCTTCCTTAAACTGAACCTGTCTTAACTCTAATTCCAACTTTTTTTTAGCCGTGATTCCATTTTCAACATTTCCGACCACTCCTGGGTAAAATTTTAAAAAATTGTCTAATTTAGATGATATTGTAAAAAGCTTGCTGATTTCACTAAAGATTTCTAAAATGTGAAATAATACTTGGGATTTTAAAAATTCCGAAACATGGGGAATTTAAATTTCAAATACAAAGTTTTCTGAAATAGTTTATGAAAATTCGTATGCCAAGAACGAGCCTCCAATTTTCTGTTACGAGTCTATGCTCTTAAAATAAGTAACAGAAAAGAGTGAAGACAACAAGCTTTGTAAAATATAACAAATAATTTATTTCCCTAGAATACAAAGTGAAAAATTAGGAAAAAGATCTTACGGTTTTGCGAATTAAATCCAAAAATAATCCAAGAATTAAAGACACAAGTTCTAGTAATAGAAAGTCATGAATAAAATTCAGTTCGAGTCCCAAAGAGATTTGAAATTGAAGGCGATAACGTTTCTGTTATGGCCTGCGTCGTACTGATGTGCCAACAGTCTCTAGTTGAATCACAGAAATATTACTCCAGGTTTGAATTCAGTATAAATTCCAATGAATGTCTTTATTAAAGAATTTTGTCAGAGAACCTTTGTATTTCCAGAGAAAATAATCACTTGAATTCAATAATTTGAAGAAAATAAAATTCAGCCCAAACTGGACATAACAGAATACAACCCATAGTGCTAACTGTTAAAGCACAACTGGTAAAATCCTCATAATCACAAGATAATACAGTTCTCTGCTTGACCTCAAGGTCACAATTAGCATTTTCTAAAAACAACCATTACCTAATGGAAAATAACTTTCTAGCATGATTTAATGAGCCTTGCTTATTTAAAAACATAATACCCTATAAAATTCACTTTGGAATCCCCAAAACCCTGACCCAAATCAACATGTTTAACTAAATAACAATTTGGTCAATGAACTCATACCCACAGAGAATAATGAAGCTATTATTAGTTGCTTACATCAATGAAGTTAAAAAAAAATTAAAAAGTCAATCAGGTCAAACAGAACTGAACTCAATTCTGGACAAGGTCAAGTCCAGTAAACAATGTTACATTACAATAGCATGTAATGGAATAGACAAAAATTGAAACTAACAGACAAACTATTAAATTAAATATGCAGAACACAAGATACGTTAATTCTATTTAAGGGAGAAATTTAGTGACTTTTATCGGAACAGGAACCACTGGGTATTAGAGGAAGCGGTGGAAATTTTGCCCTATATTTACCCTGCGTTAGGGAATGGCAAGAAACAGGACAGCATTGCCCCGACTACGGCGGCGTTAACGTTATGATTAGATATAAACGTTTTCTGTTAATGTTTTTGTAAATGATTCAGATAGAGTGCATCAAAGCAAGGGGCATAAGCGAGGAGTCATGTTAGAGAAGCTAGTCATATTTGTTTTATTTAAAATATTTTTTACGTGGTATCGTACTTTAAATGGTCAAGAAATGGCCAAAACAGCCAAAACTATATGACAAGCAGGACCTTTGCCGGAAAATTTCTTTTGTTAAAATACGATGGGGACTGAGATTTTGAACGGCGTTATTTACTTTAAGAACGTAAAATTTTGTACGGCCAAATATACACCTTTACATATCTAGCTCAAAATTTGGTACTGCCATTCTCGTACTGGCTACACTGCTCGAGACAGAAAGAACGTTTGAGTAAATCATGATGCTTGACACTACCGTCGATTATGTCGAAAATTACTTTCCAGAAATGATTTACATGTTTCTAAATACATTCATACTCATTGTACTTGGTTTTACATAGCATGTTTTACTTCATACTTTCCTCGCAGTTTTGAGTCTTGCTGAAAATAATATCTATGGTTTACCCCAAATGCCATTTTTCCTGATATTTACACGGTAATAGCAACATCGTCAAAAACTACAATTATTTCAATGTCATGTCTATTCAGATCTATTATTCTAATGTATTTTACAGATCTCTTAGATTACTCTGAGAAAATATAAAGGCTTTATTGTACGTACCCGTGCTTCTTAAGTTATATTGGACACATGACAATAGTAAATTTAATTAACGTCGTGCAACATCTGCCGATCGTTATCAACTGATATTATCTTAATTACTCAAATAAGGCGTGCTAATAAGGAAGACTTACCTCCAAACTTGATAGTCACGAACATGGTGAGCTCTTCCCAGACTTTAATCCTTCGCAAAGTATATTTGTAGGGTTTATCACTTTCGTGAGACCTGATTCTTAACAGACTATTTGTAAAATTCTTTGAAATCAACTTCTATTTTTCCTTCGAATTAACTTTATGAAAGCGGTGGATAGGTACATCATACTTTGTTCATTGGTCAGCTTGCAAACGACAGGTTGGATCCATTAAAACGGACATTGTATCAATTGACTAGTAATAAGACCTTCGTGTTTATTTAAATAGAGTCGTTGTATCTATGATACAGAAGAGGAAAAACACTGTTGAATTATAAGCATTCACGTTATTCACTGCTTCAAAATCATAATTCAGGACTATGCCAGACTGACAATTCAGTTCACTTTACATATCACTGTACAAATCGATACATTAGTAAAAACAAAATACACAATCTCAATCCGTCCACACTTAATGTTACAAGAAAAGCTGTAGAATATTCCGAATATTAATAAGTCCACGACATGACACCCTCTGCTAAACTTGTGGCATATATTGTAAAGAAAAAATGTGAATTCACTGGGTACATAACTTTTCGCCTGAAACAATCATTGGTGCGCTGGTTATTTTCTATTGTCTTTGCCGACCATGTCTTTTTAAAGACGCCAATTTCCTCGTTTTTACGTACAAACCGTACTAGGTAGACATTGCCTTACCGTACACATACAGTTTCTGAACACGCCATTCCTCTGTGTAAGTAAAGCCACTGGTAGTTGCTCTCCCGCCCACCCACTTCTTTTTCCACCGCAACTCTCTAGTACTCGAATTCAAATTGTTAACTTTATTATATAGATCTAGTAAATGAACCAGCGTGTCTATCAGTTTAGAATGGTTATGAATGGGGTATGTACGATAGGGCAACATATGTTCGATTCGATGCGGGTTGTGTTTGCATGTTACCGTGAAAATATATAAACGGTGTAGCCTTTGTACTGGTAGTCAGGTATTCTCTTTCGCATTACAAAAGGAAACTGATATGCTTAAAAGATTTGGGGGTCAAAACAATGACCCTGTGATTACTATCTGACTTGGGTATTGTGATTCAAGACTGGGATTCGATTACTTACTTTTCATCGTCACTACCTATTGTTAATGGGTACCTTTAGTCACTACAAACCCTCTACCAGTACCTACAGCATTACCATGCGAACTCGTGTGCAGAAATAGTCAGAGGATGCTGAAGGCTGTAAGGGTAGCGTGGGGCGCTGCAGTCCATAAAGGAAATGTACGGTTGTATTTGTGCTGAGGAACGGAAATTTTAAATATTAAGAATGAGGGACAACAACTCACCTTCTTAATTCCTCTCTGCCATCCCCTTTGTCCACTTTAAATCTCCAAATGGGTTGGTAGGGTGGGGAGCTTTAGTGCAAAAAATGCGATGGTACTAGTGCTGAGGAAACGAAAATTTGAAATATTAAGAAAGAGGGACAACATTTGACCTTCTCTATTCCTCTCTTCCATCCTATTGGCCCCATTAAATCCCTAAATGGGGTTGGTCTAACATAGGTCAAGATCGCACGAGACACTCAAACCCATGCCAACATTATCATTTTGTTCGATTAAGTGATAACCAAAATGGAACCATAAGGGAGAAGCGGAGAGAGAGTTTAGCGGTACCGCTAGTTTGCTACAAGAACTGTGGAGATTGTTATCATACAATAAGTTCTGTATGGTTATCACTGAATATTGACCTGATGAGGAAATTGTAATTTTAAACAGAAGTCAATATTTACATTTTAATAACATTCGGTCAAGACTTGCCTATGTTCAAGCCCCTTTTGGGACTTTTCAGTCATGTTCAAACCCATTTTGTACTTTTCCATCATGTTCAAACCCCTTTTGGGACTTTTCCATAATGAGTAGCAACATTAGAGTAATCTGTCTATTATGATATATATGGCGTGGTTTCATTTTGTCTTCTTTTCCTATATTGAAGTCTTTCTTACTCTTGTTTGCTTACTAAAATAATGTCAATAATGTCATGAACAAATAAGCATAAAATAAACTCTGGGCACACACATACACGCGTTAATAAGAACAGTGATCGTATCCACTAGAAAACGCGTTAATAAGAACAGGGATTGTATCCCCTAGAAAATTCTTTGATAAGCACAGGAGTAATATCCAACTAGAAAACGCGTTCACTGACCATGAATACTTCACAATTATCTGAAGGCAAAACTGAACAAAACGGACAACAATAAAACCATACACATCTGACACATTCGTTGAACATAACACAACATTATTTAGTTCAAGTTAGATATAAGACAGTTTTCAACGTAAAAGGGGTTAAGGAGATTTAATCTACCTAAGACAAAATGCACTCTGAGCTGAATGGTCAGGGAAAAAATGTCTGAAAATTAAACTTTATTTGAAGGACATACAAAGCACATACAAATTACGAGTTGAGAGACACTTGATGGCGTTTGCTGGCAAGACCAGTTTTCAGAACCATTATAAGCAAAACTGGCGCACGAACCATAGGTCTTCTTAAGTTGCGATAACGTTTTGAAAGTTTTCTTTCTATCGCGGAGACATTCAAAGTGTTCCCAAGAATACAAATAACATAACATAAAAGATCTTAAAAACACTGGATTGTTGCTTGCGTGCCTTAAAGGTGTTCCGGGCCATCATAAACCGAAATGGGTGTAAGGAGCGATCATAAACCGAAATGGGTACACAGAGCGATCATAAACAGAAATGGGTGTAGGGAGCGATCAGCTGTCTTGAGTTTACTCAGTTAAATGTTTGAAAGTCTTGTTTCTGACAAGGAGTTAAATGTTTGAAAGTTTAGCTTTTAATTTAAATGTTTAAAGGTCTTTTTTATAACAAGGAGACTTCAAGTGTGTTTTGGGAATATTGATAACTTCGTTAATCGATGTCCTTCATTAATCCCCACAGTGTTTCTGAAATGATTGTCTATACCCACCCACCCCCGCTATTTATTGTAGCAATAATATTGTTGGGTGTACACAAACTGGATGGGCACTCTGTTAATTTATCGGAAGGGTGGGGAGTAACTGACCCAACTTTAACCAATCAATATTGGCATCACTATTCTGGGGCGAAAAATAAATACCAATCATGACAAAGTTGTCTCCCTTATACAGCATAACCGTAGCGTAAGTCCCTTACACATGTCTCGGTCTTGTTTAGGGTACTGGAATAAGAAGAAAAAGTTGCTCATGCCACTTTTATTTCAATTTCAAAATTATTTTTTAAAACAAAAAAGAAAAAAATTAGCGCTTAATACCCATTCTAAGATAGTGTTTTGTAGGATGATTACAGATTTTGAATGCAAGCGGGACATCATTACGTGAAATGTTGACCTATCATATCTCATTATATATATATATATATATATATATATATATATATATATATATATATATATATATATATATATATATATATATGCACACTCACAGACATTGCTTAAGACCTAAGCAATCCCAAATCGCAATAAAATAGTTTTAAAAACCCAAAGCAAGAAGAAGAAAAGACTGCAATAATTCGGTGTGCATTTTTATGCGCTACTCTTACTTGAATATCGATTACCATATAAGGGTCATTTATATAGAAAAGTGTGGAAACACGTGCCTTGTCACTATTTCCCATGTAAGCGTCATTTATACAGAAAAGTGTGGAAACACGTGCCCTGTCATTATGTTCCATGTAAGGGTCATTTATATAGAAAAGTGTGGAACCATATGACCTGTCTCTATGTCCCAAGTAAGGGTCATTTGTATAGAAAAGTGTGGAAACACATGACCTGTCACTATGTCCCATGTAAGGTCATTTTATAGAAAAGTGTGGAAACACATGTCCTGTCACTATTTCCCACGTAGGGGTCATTAAATAGAAAAGTGTGGAAAAACATGTCATGTCACTAATTGCCCAAGCAAAAGCTGAATGAGTGTTTAAAAGGTTATAAAATCTGCATACGCTAAAGTGCATGGACACCTCTTACCAAGGAAAACGATATGATTGTGGTTGCTTTTTCTTCAGCATAAAACAGTTATTGCAATCACATCTGTTTCCTACAATAGAACGTAAATCACGCAACATCTTCGAAACTGTCGTAGAATTCTCCTAACAATACAGAATGCTTTCACTAATGAATGAAATATTTCCTTATATCTACTCAAAAAGATTTTCTTTTGATTATCTACTTTCAAGGCAAAACCATTTGAATTGCACAGATGTTTCTCCATAGTAGTGAATGGGGCCATTTTGGCGTCAGTGGAAAATACATTACAAGACACCCCCCTCCCCCCCCCCCGGCCACTTTGGCGTCAAAATTTATAGCGTCAATGATAATGAGCATTACAAGACCACCCCCCCCCCCGGGCCCTATAGCGTCAAAGGAAAGTTAGGTTTTGTATTGGGACAATAGGAATGGAACAGGTAGGGTGACGTCACCTTACTGGTAACAATGCTGCAAGTGGCTGACCTGAATACGCGCGGCTACCTAGGTGGAGACAAATACAATAGAGACATAGACATAGATACATGGTTAGAGACATAGACATATACAACACAGCCATAGATTGATGAACATCAGTCTATCATACCTAAAATATACAAAGACTATAAAAAAATTTAGGCAGGAGAGAAGGGCCTTTGGATTTCATCTTCTTCTTTGTCTTCTAAGTTCTTCTTTTCCTCCACCAACTTCTTATTTTCTGTCTACACTCTTCTTTTTCTTCTCATTCTTTTCCTCCTCCTGTTTTTCCTTCACCTCCTCCTCTTCCTGTTTCTTCCATTTTTTATTCTCCTCTTCTTTATCAATTTTTTCATTTCATTCTCTCATCTTCTGTTTGTCTTCTATATCTTCCTTTTCTATTCTAGTTATCTCATTTAAGATCTCCTTCCCTTTCTTTAAATTCTTGATTTCCATAACATCCTTTACAATAACTTCACATATTATATACTATCCACACAGACGGGAAGAGAAGAATAAACGCCATATTTACTATCCAAAGCCCCAATATCTACAATCCACACAGACGGGAAGAGAAGAAAAACACCATATTTACTATCCAAAACCCCAATATCTACTGTCCACACAAACGTACGCGAACACATAAAACACACCTTATATACTATCCACACAGAAGGGAAGAGAAGAAAAAACCCACACCATATCTCCTATCAAAAACCCAATATCTACCACAAACGTACGTGAACGCATAAAACACACACACACACACACACACACACACACACACATCAGCAAAGGAGTGAGTGTTTATAGTTACACTACTCCACATTCACACAAATTGGCAACTTGAATAGTGTGTCTTTTCTAGAGATTTGGTTAGCCCTGATAAGGACTGTTTTGTTGGGTTTTTTTGAACTCCAGTTGCATCTGGCTAATGGTGGCACCTCCCTGGTGGGGCACCACACACGCAAAACCTCTGTCTGGTTCCTGCTGATGTTGCTGTTGCTGTTCTCTCTGCTGCTTCTGAAGTCTGTACTTCTCTGTCCACTCTTGCTCTTTCTTGATTTCCTCTCTGAAGACCTTCAATCAGGCCATGGGCTATTGTTAACATCCTGACATTTTCTATCTCTTCAGGCTTTGGTATCAGGCCTTGCCTGACACTATATAAATTCACGTAAGCTTCATTCAGCTTGCCTAGTCTTGAAGGCATCTTCGTAGGTTGACGAGTCAACAATGGATGGCCAGACTGACTGAGACTGAGAAGGATTAAAGTCGCCTATGCTAACTGGGAGCTTTTGCGACTCGTTAATGCTCAATTGTTGAACTTTTTAATTTTTAATTGGTCGGTGTTTCAGGAATGATGCCGCAAAAACACCGCTTGGCCAGACTGTTACGTCTTCTTACGTAATACCGTGGCTGGTGTTGGTTCCTAGCTGTCCGGTGGCTTCGTACAGGGACAAGTACGATCTCAAGTAATTTTTCTGGGCAAACTTAGGTTCGAAAGGTCTGGTACACCACGTCTTGCCATCGCGACTGACTTCGATCTTGGACACTCTGTAGTGTTTAAACTGGAAAGGATTTTGATCGTGGGCTCCGTTGAGGGCTGCATTGTTCATGATACCAACGATTAAACGTTTGGGTAACTGTCCTTGGAACAGATGATCTTGGATCTTGGATCGGAGTCCAGAAGCAATGGTGAAAGTTTTCACTTCTACGCGTCGTATCGGATAATTGGCGGTCGTTCTGCTCAACGTTTGGCTGATGTCGTTTCCCGCTTTAGGTAAGACTTCTACGCGACGCACGTAAAGTCTGGCTTCCTGGATGATGGTTTTGTACTCGTTGGCATATACTTGTCTTGCAACCACATGTCCAAAAGCAAACGATCCATCAGTTCTAAACTTCGTCCTTGCAGGATTTTCTTTCTACGGTCGTTAAAGCCCACATTGTGAGGATCGTCATCTGCTGTCAGGACTGTGTCGTTAAACTTGTTCTCGCCTGCGGTGTCAGGTTTCCATACCACGCAAGCATCCAGATGAATGTTCTTGGTCTCTTTACCGTACGTCAAGAGATTTTCCAGGTACGCTTGGTAAGGGTAAGTATCCATGCTACTGCTGATCAGTCTGTTATTCAAGAACAAATCCACTTCGCTGAACAAGGAATGCATGAAATTGTTGACGTGAGCTACTCTAGCATCGACTCCCGGATTGGTGTTGTCCGTTTTGATCACTTTGAATTTCAGGTACAAGTAACTGTTATTCAGATCGATGTAATCTTCGGGCTGTTCTTTGATTTCAAACTCGATGGGAGCTGAATCCATCAAAGAGGAGACGGGATGAAATTCGACCCATTGGGATTCTTGCATCGTCATCATGGTGGGTGGCATGGCAAACAGATCCAATTCATTTTCTTTCTTTCTCTCTGTGATTTTTTGAATAATCAAAAACGTCTAAGTCTCGGACGGTTCTTCTTTTCTTAGTTTTTCTAGATCACGGGGAGTGAAGTTCTCTGGAGAGGTGTCTTCGTCGTCGTCTCTTTCTACCTTGTCCTTGCTGTGGCTCTAGGGAAGCAGGAATGACTGGCTCGGCAGCGTCCAGGGCATTTATAGGAGTTTCTCGCCGACCCAAAATGTCCTTACCCGTTTGAATCAAGACATTTTTGCCTGCTCTCAAGAATGCTTCTGTGTGGTTTTGTTTGTCGATGATGACATTTTGGAGAAATTCTTTGCCTTGAGGTCAACGCGGCATCTTTCAAGGCGTGCAATCCTCGTGTCACCATCGGTTTCAAAACCGGAGCCACCGAGCGAAAGGCCAATTTTAGCATATTTCCTAAACCATGTCCTCGCTGAATATTTTGTCCCAGATCTCCTTTTATAGTAATGTTGACAGTGTCGAAAAACGACCTACTGACTGGCAAATAGTGAGGATGTACAAATTCGCGGTGAAAGTGATAGGTGTTTCCACGTTCCTCGTCAGCGTTCGTGGCAGAGGAGTCTACTTTGAAAGGAATGACACGCAGTAACGGTACGGAGGCGTGTCCCACCACGTTGTACTCCACCACATCGGAGTACACAAAGATCAAATTCAGTCCTTGGTTCAGTTCTACCGGGAAAGGAAATAACATTAAAAATCGGGTGTTGCTAAAAATGCTGATGTCAGGGGGAAAGATTGCCATCAGATGAAGTGATCTGTTCTCCACCTAATATTTCAAACAATTCATGATTAAAAGTGATGGACAACGTTTGGGCATCCGTAACACTCATCAATACACGACGAGCCACTTTATGGTACTCAATGGTGACAGATTTGTTCTGTTTCGTCAGGGCTTTGCTAAACTGAGCGTCGAAAATAGTGGCAATCGTGTCCACCAAATGTTGACCATTAAAATATTAGCCTGCAGGAATTTTCATTTCATAGATGCTTTGGGGAGATTTGTCTTGTGTTGGGTTTCTTTTTTTTTTCTCCAAATTTTAGGATCATTGGTATCCAAGTGTTCTTGTACTAGTATATTCCGGATTTCAACGCAAAAATTCGTTAGATTTTCGGTGATGTTTAAGATTTGTATAGGGTGAATCATTTCCACCAAAGCCACTTCCCAATGGGCTTCGTGATCCAATTGGATTTCCTGAGGTAATTTGCCATGAAACAGCACAAGGTGTTTTTGGGAAACACATCCATGGAACTGTCACTGGGTAACGTCAAGTAAAATTGGTTATTCATAATTCCAGAGTTCTACTGTCTGATGGGTCGCTGAAAGTCAGAGGAGTGTCTAAAAGAGGTTTGTGGTGATGGTTATGGTGACTGTTGGAAGGGTAACTGACACTGGACGCAAGGCTCCCGTTGTTGTTCCCGTTAGAGGAATATTTCAGGGACGGATTGGGAAGAAGGTAACCGATGCAGCTGCTCACTAAAATGGTCCACAATTGTTTGTCTCCTTGTTGCAAACTCAAATTGGCAATGGCAGCACCGATGACACAATACACCACAAAGATTTGGCAGAAAAAGACGATTTGGGTTTTAGGGACATATTCTGCACACCACACACACAAGAGTTTCTTTTGTAGATCTTGCACAGAAGAACTGGGGGAAGGAGTGGTCACTGCAGTGGTAGCGGTTAAGGCTGTGTTGAAGGGTATGATGGTCACTTCTTTTTATAGTCGATGATTTGCGAAATGTCGATCCAAGAGTCAGAACTCGGCAGATATCCTTTTCAATGTACTTTGACTTCTTTGACACGTCGTTGTCCCACTTTACGAGTTCATCGATCGAGAATGCTTTCGATGTCGTACACTTCGTCTTCTTTTTTGGTCACACGTTGTAACTCGGGAAAGCTAAACGTTCCTTTTAACACTTCCCCGTTCATATCTTCCAATTTATAGACGGGAGGATGACGGCCACGCACTCGTTCAGTGACATTAAACAATTCGGTGGTCCAGTTGGATAAGTAACCTTTGTCGAAAGTGCGTTTGGTTTTGCCAATGCGCACCCAATCTCCTACTGCCAACACTCCACCTTTCTTGGGGACAGTCACCGTCGGGGACGTACCAAACAGACGCTCTAAGACGGTCACTTCGTTGTCGTGAGTCACTTCTTGGGGGGCACGTCCGATGCTCCGATGGTAAGATTGATTGTAGGCTTGGACTCGGTGCGGAAAAACGTCGATGTACTTGAGAGTCTGTTGATGCGTAAAATATTTCCACATGCATTCTTTCAACGTGCGTTGAAAACGTTCCACGATGCTAGCTTTGGTTTCGGGATTCTCGGTGGTGAAAAAATGAATGTCACGTTTTTTAATTCTTTTTGGAAGGTTTGGTTCAGAAATTCGGTACCTTTGTCGGTTTGCCATCGAAGAGGGTGACGTCCGCTTTGTTTCAACACCAGTTTGAGGGCTCTCACTAACTGAGTGCTCGATTTGGATGTCAATGGCACAACCCAAGCAAATTTGGAAAAGACGTCGATGACACAAAACAAATATTTGTAGCCACTATTGTAGGTGGCCAAATGAGAGATATCGGCTAAATCGGCTTGCTATTGATGATCGATGTCCTCCACTCGGGTTCGACTTCTGGAAAAGTTTCGTCGAATGGGTTTGTGTAAGGTGTACGTGGTTTGTTCTTGTAACCATCGTTGTACTTGAGGTAAATGGACACTTTTCAGTCGAGATTTGGCAGCACGATACAATTTCTGAACTCCACCGTAACCTGCAGGATGGGATGGATCGTAGTAAATGCTAGCTAACACCTTTTCCATTTTTTAATAAGTTATCCACTCTTCGCTGATGGTACTCTGGATGGGACGCGGGGGTGGTTTAGAAACGGCTTTACGTGTCCGATGTGCCACGGGAGTAGAAGTCGAAGGTAGTGGTGGTTGCGGCGGTATTGGGATGACTTTGGTCTTCTTTTCCTTTTTCACTTCTGGTTTCCCGTCATTCTTTTTTATTTCTGTCGAAGGAGGAGTGGACATCATCTTTTTAACCCAAACTTTAAGTTCTTCTGGTTGGGGTGTAGGGGATGGGGTCAACAAAGACGCTGAAATCTTACTAGGGATGGGAGCTGCTGACTTTGTTTGAAAGACTTCTCGTGCCACTTCTTCCTCAGACATCCGTGGGGCTGCATCTGTCTTGACCGCTATGGATGGTAGTGGTAGTGGCGATGATGTCCTTTTCAATAGGTTTTAAAATCGTTCAGGGTTGGTAGAGCTGTTTCGTCTAAAGCTTTCTGGTGAAAGAGTTGAAGTCGTTGCAACAGTTGACAATATCTTTGCTATTTTTCCGTTTCTGACAAATCGCTCTGATCCATTAACGATTGCAATTCGTGTTGTAACTGGGACATCTCGGTCAAATAAGGATTGGGAGGTAAATGCGGGTCCGTTGTTCTTGCCAACGATGGTATTCCATCCATCGTTTGTAAGGTACTGAAGCCAGTTTTCGTCCTTCCATCGGATTGCAAGGATCACGTCTGAGATCTTTTGATTCCAGACAACCCTTTTATCTTCTTGGACCTTTTTATCTTCATCCCAGGATTCCTCCCATCGTTCCCAATACAAGTTTCAGCAAGGACGGATAATATGTCCCAGTTTTGGTTAAACGAGGAGGCAGTCCTTTCTTTTTCCTTTTCCTTTTTGGACAGAAGAACGACTATGGTGATGGTGTGCACTTCTTTGAAGGGACATCTTTGCGCGTTCAGGAGCAAAAAAACACTGAACCCATCGTTTACCTCAGGTCTTTTTTATACTGGAATGCGTCGCCACTGATTGTCGGCTCGTCGTTTCATTTTCATGGCAGGAATCACACCTCGTGGACGGGTTCGCAACGGACTCAATCGGGACAGATCTTGCTTGGACAAATCCAGTAAACTCTTTAACACGCCCGATCTCTCTTGGACTTTGATTTTGGGGGCACGTACTTTGTGAGCAGCGGTCACTTCCGCTAAAGAGAAAGAGGGTGTCACCACTCAGGAGAAACTTTTGGAGACACGGGTTTCCAAATTTTCATCAAATTAGGAAAGACACGTGTCAAATCTGGTTTGCAAGGCATCACCAGCAACGGAGAAGTGGAAGAAGCTGAGGCTACTGGAGACGCAGTCACCGTTGCGGCAGGTCGTGGTTTGCGAATGTAAGGTTGCTTCCTGGCGGCAGTGCATCTATTGCGGGCAGACGCTGTTTTCTGTGGGCTTTTCTTTTTCTTTTTCTGAGGCTGAGACCTGGGGTTGACACTGCTGCTCTTTTTCTTCTGGGTACGTCGGAGTAGTTGCCTTTTTTGGGGGACGACTATGGCAGCATTGGGATCATATTTTAAGAGGGAACGAATGATGACACCTCCTAGAGAACCGCTACCTCCAGGTTTCAAAATGATTTGCTTTATTGTTTGAGTGTCGATGCGAGGATCTGCCAGTTGCATCAAGGCTACTTTGTTTCTCTCAACAAAAAAAAAAACGTTTGGTTTGATGTGGAATGTGAATGATGCCTTGCAGTAATTGACGTGCTGTCACCTTAAAGCATCGTAAGACTTCTTTGAGACTAGCTTCTAAGACACGAGCACGTATTTGTGGATTTTTTTATTGCGACTGATGCCGTACAAGGCACGAATCAATTTGACGGGAAGATGAGAATGAAGGGACGTCATGTTGACGCTGTGTGTGACAGACCCAAAGTGACCAAGTTTTTTTTTAGACCTTTTTTGGTTGGTATTGTTGTTGTTGTTGTTGTTAAGTCGGCGACGGGGACGTCTACACGACAGGCCCTCCGTCTTGTCACCAGTGGTGAAACAGATGGGTACGAAATCGCAAATAATCGGGGTGGGGGGTGGGGGGTGGGTTTAAATCCACGAGTAAAGAGGCGTGTGGGGTTTGAGTGGCATCGTTGTATGCATGAGTCAGCCAAGGCGTTCCTAACTGTTTGGCAAAGACTTGCACTTGCGATTTATCTCTAGGGCTTTTAAACAAGACTACGTAATGAGCATTGAGACTGATGGTACGATGGACTTTACTTTGTTGAAACAAATTTTGGGTGATGTAAATGACACTGGCATTACTATGATGCCCTTTGCGCGTAAACCAGAGTTTAATTTCTTCTTCGTCCTCTCCTAACATGTCGTCAAAGATGGCCAGATGTGTTTGACTAAGGTCAGACACGATCCCGTCGTCTTCGCCAGGAATGCCTTCCACAAAGACGATGGAATCGCCTTGACTTTCTCGTAGGAGGCTGTTCGCCGGTTGCCACTCTTTGTAACACCACACGATCCGTTGAGGTGGACGATCGATCAAATGATGTTTATGTTCGATCAAACATTTGACAAATTCGGTTTTGCCTGAACCGCTGGGTCCAGCAATGAGCATGTTAAAGGGATGGCGAAGATACAAGGCCTCCCAACCGTCACGATCTAAGTGTTCTTCGATGACTTTGAAAGTGGAGGAAGATGGAGCAGAGACAGTAGAGGTAGCTATAGTAATATAGGGAATGCCACATTTGACACGAAGACAGACAAGACAAGAGTTTTTATACTTTTTTTCAGGACACGTTTATTGTGATCGTTAATTGTGAACAACACGAAAGACAAAAATACATAAAAGCCAAATGGTTAAGTAAATGAAACAAAAGACACATCAAAACGATCATAGTTGAATTTAAACAAGTCACTATATAACATTTTTGGTGACGAAGGTGTGCTGTCCTAGGGGCAGTGTGTAATGTTCTTAGAATCTCTGCACTCCTTGGCACAGCCACACAGAGGTCCTCCCGAAATGGTCTTTCGGGATGTCGATGACGGTCCTGTTCTGAAGAGAGTGGTTTTCCTCGGTGACGGGTTGTTCTTCTTCTGGTACTGTCACTAAATCACGTTTAAAAGTTACTTTTTTCACTGAATGTTGGAAGTCAAGATTGCAAATCTTGGGCATAGTGTGCCACTTCTTTTGTCCAAGCCTCGAAGCCCAAACTTTTCCAGTCACGTACATTTTTCCAGTGAGGGTGTAAGTCACAAGTTACACACACATCGTCGTACACATCTTCAGTGCCTAAAAGTTGACGAATCTTACTTTCCTGTAGAGGTCGAGAAGTATCGAGATGAAAACGCAAAGCTTTTAACATAATGAGTCTCTCGTGTACATTTAAAGCGACCACTTTCATGTTTTGGTTGGTTTGTACTGTTCGTAGAGTCCACAAGGAATCGGTCGGTAAACGAGATCCCAGAAAGCAAGTCACTAAGACACACACCACACGTCGACCCCAATGCAATGGACACAGTTCTTGTAAAATGCGATGGTAATCCTCCACTGTCTGAATACTATCATTGATTTCCTTCCACGGAATCTGTTGCATCACGAATAATAAAAATCTTGGCATGGTAGTCCGTTTTTATACCTCTTTTTGTCGGAGGCAATATGTGTACTTTCTGCACAGAGATGGTCATACTCCAGTGGCGAATCTAAATTGTTTAGTCACTAACGTGCACATCTCACACCGTTCAGAAGTGTCCTCTTGAACTAAGTTTACATTGTGTAAAGGATTTTGGTAACCCTCTAACTCTTCTTCTGGAATTCGTTGCAGTATATTTACCTTGTAGTTAAAAGAATCAGGAAGAAACCAATTCTTCTCGCACAGGGGTAGTCTGACCATTGGAACGCTTCATCAGAATCAGTCCTCTTATAGCATTTAGGTACTAGTGGTTTAAATATTGGTGACGTAACGGATGCAGTTGTTCCTTGCGTTTCACTTGAATTTTCACCAACTCTTGGCAAATGCGTTCTCTCAACTCCACAGGCAAACCACGAATGTTCTCTTGTAAAGTATCCATGACCATGTCAGTCAAACAACTTCTGACGGCTGTAGTGAGTAATTTCTGGCCACTGCCATTCCAGGAAACGGTCAAGAATGTCATTAAAATCTTCTAATGTAAATGGTCTAAAGAGGAATATTCGGAAGAAAGCACACTTGATCTAGAGAGATCTGACTTGTTTGTTGACTTTTGTCAATTTCCTCTTGTGAATTTCTCGACATAAAAGTTCCTCATTCACCAATAGAGAT
Source organism: Megalonaias nervosa (assembly GCA_016617855.1). NCBI lineage: Eukaryota > Metazoa > Mollusca > Bivalvia > Unionida > Unionidae > Megalonaias > Megalonaias nervosa. Next base: position 112,898 of record JAECUM010003311.1, on the reverse strand, counting down.
TTTGCTCTGACAATTCCCTGCCAAATGTCCTTGTAGATCTTCTCTTGCAATACGTTTGGTAATCTTTGATTATTATTTTTTAAATGGGGTTTAAATACTTGTCTAAGTGTTGTCCAACGTTTCACTCCTAGCCAAACTGGTTTCTTAAACGACATGGTATGCCACTTCAATGACGAGGTCCCACTAAAGGTAGGTAGTGACAATCAGGAGACGATCGAGCATGTTCCAGGTAAGCGGAATCTTTCTTCTCCCACTCGTGAAGTGGCACACCGCAAAAGAAGTACTTGGTTTTATCCCCTTCGCCCAAATAAATAAATCTGGCTCTGGCCATTTTCCTTGGAAGGTTTGGAATCCACATTCAAAGTCGCAGTATTCAGGCAAACGCGCAGGGAACGAATATTCGTCTTTCACAGGTTCATTTCGATGAGGGTACGGTGAAATCCGCAGGAGTTTGCTCAGGTTTGGATGACATTCTTAGGGTGGTTGCCGCATGGTTTCATGATGACATCCACCACGAAAACCAGTAAAGTGAAAACGTGAACGATGATGAGTTTCATCGCTTTCGCATCCGTCAGGTTTGACACGCACAACATCACTTTCCATGGTATGTATTGTCATAGCAATGTTCCCATGATGTGATACTGAATCGCTGAGGTCACATCGCAAGGTACAGCATCGTACTCGAGTTTATTGTTGGAGTTGAGTTTTGATACTTGCTGTTTGAAAGGATTCATCTTTCTCACTTGGTGTTAGTAGTTACAATGAACTATCGATATTGGACGTTGTCGCATTTTATATGCTGACCAATATCGACGTGACTGTACGGTAAAGTGAAGTGATGGGGAAGCCGAACTCGCTTCTGGTACACGATTTGATGGACTTTTTCCAAAGGTCGACTGACGATTTGGTGTGTGGGTAAACGTAAAATCTTGTCAGGTTCGTAGGTGGTCAGTTTAACGTTTCCATCCTGTCCAGACTGCAAAGCTTCTTTCAATATGCCAAAGTCCACCACTTGACCGGTGCAATAATTGAGAATCAATCCTTTCACTTTACACTCAGTGTGCTCTTCTCCTTGTGGTTCCCGGTATTCGTAACCATAATTTTTAGGACCGCCGCTAGCAAAACTTAGAATCTTATCGTTGGGGTGCTCGTCCGTCCAGGCTCCTAAACGGTCTCCTTCGATGTTAGGGTGTCGGTGACCTAGGCGATCGATGTAGATGCAACTGTCCGTGTCAAAATACAACACACGATCTCCTAATTGGTGTAACGCTTCGTACAATTTAAACGAGCATGGGCTGTCACGTAGGCCGCAATGATGACATTTCCAAATTCGTCCGACTCTACAAACTCCAGTTCTTCCTCGAAATTGACTAAGCTGAAATCCTCACGAACGACGTCCACGTGTTTCATGTATTTGGTTTTGTCGTGAATCATCTGGAAGTAGCGTGAAGGTTGTGTCAAATACTCCGTCTTGGGTAAACACGGTCGTTGTGCCATTTGCACCACAAGCAATTCAACATCACTTTTCAAACGATCGCATTCCTTCGTTTTTCTCGATGTGGTCTAAAGTGTTGCCTTCCTCCTCCCAATATTTCTCTTGAAATTCTTTTGGTCTTCGGCAGTCTGGCACCAGGAAGGATAGCCGCTGGTTTCTTGATTCAGTTTCAACAAGTGAAAATGCCTTTCTGAGACTCGTCGCCCTTGTGGTATTTTTCTGTCTTGGGAAAGTGGTAAATTTCGTACACTTCTAACAGTTGGTATCCAGGTCCACAGCTTTGAACAATTCCACGCTGACGCACGTTCCCGTTAAGGCACGTTCTTCCTGAGTGTGCTGACAAGGTCGGTCTTGGTTGCACGTTTCGGCACAAGTACGGCACAAGGAAATATCAGTTTTCCTTGGCAATGGTGAGGTAAAACGGGATGGTACGAGTCCGTGGGAGGCAAGACTTTGCACTTGATCAATCCTTCGTATTGTCGAATGTTGTCCACGTCGATGTGGTCCGTCAGCAATTGTGTATGCCATACGGGAAAGTGACAATATTTGCACACGTAAGGATACAGCGAATACACATCCAAGTATTTGATTTCTTCTCCTTTCTCCTCGTCAACTTGGTACAGCAAACAGGTGGCATTCGTCCTTCCTCCGTACAAACTGTCTCGCGGGTTCAGTAGGTCCACCAGCTTGTAACTTTTCACGATGCGTTTAATCTCGCGATCGGTTTCAAATGGTGATCGTACTCGTGTTCCCATATTTTCACCACTTGGTATCCTTGCTGTTCTAACTTCAATCGCCGCTGACAAGTGGCCTGGTACAAGTCTTCCATGGTTCGTTGTAAAAACTGATTTTTAGTGCCACGTTGAGGGTAACAGATCCGTGAAATAAGGATCCGTTAAACTCGTACACGATCTTGAGGTTTTCCAAGTCCCAGCCATCTACCGAATACCTTCTGATGGTCTTTACGCCTCCTCCGTTGCGGACGTCTTGGATCCATTTGTCTTCCTTGTCGCACATGTAATGTAGCCAGCGTAGGGACTTGACCAAGTATTGACGTTTGACAAAATTGGTCGTTTGAGGGCTTATGACAGCTAGGGTGTTTTCTGGCATGAATTGTTGGTGGTACACTAAGGAACACGCAATGGTGAAGGTTTCTTTCAAAGGATCGATCCCTTCATGTTCCATGAACAGTTATCGAAATTTTCCACAGCAACACCGTAAAATGTCCAAGTCGGACCGACAATACTTTAACATTCCTTCCTGAAAGTTGACGGGGTTCGAGGCGTGAGTGTGGTACCAAGCAGAGAAAGCTTCACGTTGTTCGGTGCGCATGTTGTCAGGGTCGTAGCAGTGAGCCTCAGGCAAATGGGATAGAACGGCGTGTTGATTGACTTCGGTATTGAAAAAATGGGGAAAATAGCATTTGGCCATTTCTGTCATTCCAAACGTTTTAGGCATTCGACTCAAAGGCATGGCCAAGTAACTCTTCGAATTTTTAAACTGCACTTTTCCCACTGGCATGGAAATGATTTTGGCTCCGTTTAAACTGACTTTAGGACGTTCGGCACTTTGTTCCGTATAGTATCTGAGAAGAAATTGTCCATCATATCCCGAGAAATTGTGAGCCATCACCGTGGCATGGCGATGACAATCTCCGTAACGTTCTATGTCCTCTTGGCTCCATGTCTCGTCGATGGGGTCTAAGATCCATTGGGAGAAATCGGCTAGCGTGTTCAGTCCACGAAAGATTTTTTCAAGTCCTCCAGAAATCTGCAGTGAAGGCTATGACTAAAGTTAGGCTCTTGGATGCACTTCTCGCACGCTCGGTGAGCAACGCAGAAATTAGGACTGTGAATACCAGTCTCTTGCATGCATTCGAAATCGAAAAATGTGAAATTGCCTTTCTTCTGGTCATCTTCCTCTTCATGTTTGGAATGGTATTTTTGAATGTAGCATTCGTGTTCCAAGTCCACGATTTGGCGACAAATGTGACATCGCTTCTTTCCTGAACATACATTCGCCTTTGCACTGTTGGTAAGTATGCCTTGTCCACAAGTAGGGCACAATCTCAGGAGTTGACAAGCACATTTCTGCTGTGAATCTTGCGTCTTCAGATGTTGTTGGTAACAGGTCGGACTGACAAAAGTGCGCTGACAAGCTGGGCAATGCACTCGTTCTTGTCCTTCTTCAAGACAGGGTTTAAAGGCCAAACATCCTGAGCATTTCGATCCGCAATGCTTGTGTTGTTCTCGATTGTTATAGCCATAGTCACATTTCTCACATTAATATCTGTATCCCAGGAATCCAGTGATACTGGTAATGGCATCAAAATGTTCATCGTGATGATAGACGTGAATGTATTTTCCGTGTTTAAAATTTTTGCATCGAAACAACAGAGATCCATGCACTTCTTGTTGGTGTACTTTCAACGTGTAGCGTGGAGCCAAGACGTCTTGCAACTTTTGAATTTCAGGAATGCCACAGGGTGTGTCGTTGGATATCCCCGCCTGTTGTAACAGGAGTTCTGCTTCTCTTCGTTGTTTGGCTCTGTCCGATTGTTGAATAGTTTTCCATCCTCTTTACCATTCTACCGTGTTGTTCTTGTCGGCATATGTTCGTCCCACCACGATGGCACGGGCTAAACACATCTTGTCTTGAAGGTTGTTAATTTGTGCGATGGTCTTTTTGGTTCTGCAAAGTTCGTCCGTCAATAACACTTTTCTGCGTCCTGTCCCTTGGGGAAGAGAAACGTGGGTCATGAACAGTGTCGCTTTTCCGTCGGTGATGTGAAACTTGTCGTTGGATTGTTGCACGTGTTGAATCTTGTCGATGACTTTGGAAGGTTTCAGTTCTGCTGGGCTGCTGAACTCGATCCAAACGGGGAATTTCAAATTGTCGTGATGAATGGAAAGTCTCAAGCGATCGTCTTCTTTGGTTTACACTGTCGTTTCAGTGTGGTTAACTAAGAATCCCACACATTGGTGATGAACTCTTCTGCATTCTCCAATGGTACGTCTGACTTGAAATATTTAAACTTCACCGTGTACGTGTAGGCCGTGGTTCTAAATTTTCTAAAGGATCGTTTGTCCGTCTCTTGAATGTGGTATTACTTTTCAGGGTTTACTGGTGGTGATGGTGGACTTTGGTTTGGTGTAGACTCTCTGGTCCTTGATTCTGGTTCACTCATCTCATCTTCAAAATCGCTGGCATGAATTTGAGCCAAGACTTCAGCTACTGTACGAGGCAATAAGTCACGTTTCTGTCTCTTACTTTCTTCTCCTTTCTCCACGAAATGACGTGGTCGTTTCATCTTGAGTGCAAAAGGTCAAATGACTACATTTGAAACGCCATGGACACCTTTATATCCATGTCAGGCCAGTGTATATATAAAGAGCTAGTGCCTTCCCTTCCAGTATTCATTTCACTCTCAAGCCGACTAGCACGATTGAAGACCCCACACAGATCGAACTTCTGATCAGAGCTTTGCGAGGTGTCATACGAAAGTTTTCTTCAGACAAACCGACGGACTACTCCCCCTCCTTTCGAGATAAAAGTCAAGATACTTGCTATATCTGTCAGAAGAAAGGGCATTGGGCTACAGAATGTCCTGACCATCAAAAAAGCAAGACTAGTGTCAAAAGAGACAAAAGTCAGGAAATTTTAATGACTTTTTTTTTTTTTTTATTAAAAGGAACTCCAACTCTTTCAGCTCTTTCACTTCAAGGAATTCAGTGATCGTTGAAGGAGTTTAGACCTCATGGGAATGAGTTTTGAATTCCTTGGAACCAGAACAGAATTCATTTAAGTTATGTGTGAAACTCGTTTGAACGATGAGATTATAAATCACTTGAACGAAATTAAAAGTGGCTTAAGCGAGTTTACAAACTCGTACTAACGAACTTAAAAATTGTTTGAAATAGGATGTAACTCACTTGACATGTTCATTTCGTTTGAACATCAAACTCTTTTGAACGAGTTTAAGTGTAGTTTAAGCGAGCTTTTAACTAGCTTGAACGAGTTTTCAAGCCTTTTGAATAAAGCCTGCAAGCTGATCTGATCACCGCGATAACCTGATCATAAGACTACCGAAGTCTGTTTTGGACATAAGAAACAAAATTAAAGTCGTTTAAAGGGGTCTTAAAAGTCGTTTCAAAGTGAGTTAACAAGTCGTTTAATTGACTTTTTAGCTGACTTAAATTCCATTCTGAACTCGTTTCAACGAGATTGTAGCTAGTTTGAACGTATTTAAAATAGTTTGAACGAGTTTTTAAATCATTTTAACAAGTCAAAACTCATTTCCACGACTTTAAAACTCGTGTAAGCGAGAACATAACTAGTTTGAACGAGATTAAAAGTAGTTTTAACGAGTTTAGAATTTTTTAAAGCACTTTTAAACTCGTTTGAACCGTATTGTAACTCAATGGAATCATGGAACGAGATTTGTGAGTTTTTAACCAGTTTGAACGAGTTTATGAACAAATGTTGAAGTCTTTTGAATGAATCATATAATCGAATCAGATTCAGACAGCTCAGTCAGAAAAGAGACCGAGAAGGACATCTAAAAACAGTAAATGCTTTAATTTTGTTTAGGATATCAGACAAATTTAAAAGTTGCTGGAACGACACTGTGACCCATTTGAACTAATTTAAATTTGAACGACTTTTCACGGTCATTTGGACAAGATTATACTCCTCTGAACGAATTGAAAAGTCGTTTTAATGACATTTTAAAACATAACGACTTTTTAATAGTTTGAAAGAGATTTTAACTCGTTTGAACCATTTAAAGTAGTTTGAAAGTGTTTGGAACTCGTTTGAACGACTTTTAAATCTCGTATGAATGAGAGTAAAAGTCGTTGAGCTACTCTAAATCTGATTTTAACAGATTTTAAACTATTTGAACAAATGTTTGAGAAGTTTGATAAGTTGAAAAGTCATTTGCGCAATATTTTACTTCGTTTGAAAGAATTAAGAAACTCCCTCGAACGAGCTTTGAAGTCTTTTGAACAACTTTACTAGAACTTCTAAGTTCTGAAAATCTGAATTACATGTCATAGATTCCAAATTTGATACACACCGCAAATGTATAATGTAATCTAAAACTTGATACAAATGGTAAAATTGTACTGTAATTTCGACTACATTTCCAACAGAAATCATACTGTCTCTACCGCCCTCAAAACGAAATTAATGTAATATTACATAGCGTCTTTTGATACTTTCAGTTAAAAGAATTAATATTTTCCCCAACATTATGATAGCAAACAATCAATGACAGGAGTGCAGTTGAATCAAGGCTGTTCCTCCACTGTTCAGATTACATGTACATTGTTACGTATCGGCTCGTTCAAAAGTAACAAAAGAAAAGAGTGAAGACAACAAGCTTTGTAAGTTTTAACAAAATAATTTATTTCCCTAGAAAACACGGTGAACAGGTGAAAATATGAAATAGGACCTACGGTTTGTGAAGAAAATCCAAACATTTATCCTAGAATTGTGAAAATATATAAGTCCTATCATTAAATAGTTTTAACTGAATCCAGGTTCGAATCTTGATGACATTCCAAGATGGAAGATGATGACGTCAGGTGAAGTCTTTACACAAATGTCCAGAATTTCATGTTGAACCACAATTTGTACTGTACTATTCCAATTTAGAATGAATTTCACTGAATGTCTTTGACCTAAACCAATTGTGTAGTTCTCCAGGGAAAAATAAATTATTATTTAAAAAGTAGATGAACTCCTATTGCTGTCATCTATAACAAGACACATCTCGAGCTCTACAGATGTAAAGAAAAATAAACTCTTTCCTGCACAAGAAAAATAATACCTTCTTCTCAAGGTATAAGAACGACTCTGACTATTTCACAGGGACTTAAGTGTTTAAAAACTGAACCAAGACATCATTTCATGCATCTAACAATTGCAGCACACGATGTAATCACATATGCTTAGAAATTACCTTGGCCACAACCAATCATTTACGCCGGTTGTTTATCCAGTCAGCAATCTAAAATAATGCTTACGCAAGCCGAGATTCATATTTACGTTTTAAATAAACACGATGTTTCTTTCAAAAATATCAGATCCCGTGAACATACTCATCATCATAATAAAATACAATGATACAAAAATGGAAATAAAAGAATTCAAATTTTAACACACAAGTAATTAAACTACATGGTCGTAACACTTTCCCCCATAAAGCAAAAAGAAAGATTTATGTAATAAAGCTTTCTTTTTTTACCAGATGTAAACTATACACGAGGTAAACAAATTACATAAGAAGAACTCTTATGAATTATACAAAGGTGTATATGAAAATAATATTTCTATACATGGGAAAGTGCATCTGCAATTAAATTCTCTTTTCCTTTGATGTGCCTGATGTCAAGATTGTATTCTTGCAAAAATAAATTCCACCTTAATAGTCTTTGATTTTTATTTTTCATCCTGTTGATGAAAGTAAGGGGGTTGTGATCACTAAACACAACAACCAGAGAAGGTGCTGAGCTGATGTAAACTTCAAAATGCTGTAACGCCAACATTAAAGCCAAGCATTCCTTCTCGATTGTTGAGTAGTTTCTTTGGTGCTTATTTAATTTCTTTGAGAAATAGCACACTGGATGTTCTACACCATTTCTATCATCTTGAATCAATACTGCTCCAACCCCAACATCACTTGCATCCACAGATAGTTTGAATGGTTGACTGAAATTTGGAGCTGTTAGAACTGGTGCACTTTTATGTATGGCCTTTAACCTATCAAAAGCCTCTTGACATTTTTCAGTCCAAAGAAACTTGTTTTTCTTTCTCAACAAATTTGTCAGAGGTTCAACAATATTAGAGAAGTTAGAACAAAATTTGCGATAGTATCCAGCCATACCCAAAAATCGCATCAGTTGCTTTTTACTGACAGGCACAGGGAAATCAGAGATAGCCTTGATCTTAGCATCTATAGGTTTAACTTGACCATGTCCCACAACATGTCCTAGAAAAGTAACACAAGCATGGCAAAACTCACTTTTAGATAAATTAATAGTCAAATTAGCATCAGTGAGACTGTCAAAGAATTTCTGAATCCTGACTAGATGTTCTTTCCAGGTGTTGTTGTAGATGATGACATCATCAATATAAGCATCATAATTGTTTAGACCAGAGGTAATCATATTCATAAGGCGTTGAAAGGTACTTGGAGAACCCTTCATCCCAAATGGCATTACTTTATATTGGTAGAGTCCATCTGGAGTCACAAATGCCGAAATTTCTTTTGCTCATTCCATTAGTGGAATTTGCCAAAATCCTTTCAGAAGGTCGAATTTGGTGACGTATTTGGCATTTCCAATTTTGTCGATACAGTCATCGATTCTTGGTAATGGAAATGAATCTGTTTTTGTCACACTGTTCACCTTCCTATAATCAGTACACATTCGGAAAGTTTTATCCGGTTTCGGAACAAATATACATGGTGAACTCCAATCACTCTTACTGGGCTCTATAAAATCATTCTCCAGCAAATACTGAATCTCCTTTTTCAAGTATTCCTGTTTAAGAGGGTTCATCCTGTATGGGTGTTGTTTCATAGGTTTTGAATCTACAATTTCAACGTCATGAAAAATTGTGTTTGTCCTTGTATGTACATCTGGAAACAAGTGCTCATATTTATACAATAATTGTTTAAGTTCACCCTTTTCTTGTTGTTGTAAATGAGAAAGTTTCTGGTCTAGATTTTCCATAATTTCCGAATTCTGAAGATTTGTTGTTGTTGTTCCAAGATCAGTAGAATCCAACTGAATTCCTTCACTCAAATCCTCAGTTGGTGGGACAGGTACAACTAAATTAACTGCATAATTTACTTGGCTATCTCTTTCAATATACTAGTACTCTATTAATTTATTTAGACTAGAGTACTAATATTATAATTTAACTCATTCATTTTCTTCTTTACTTTGTAAAGGCCATAAAATCTAACTTGAAGATAATTTTGAAGAATGAGCAAGAGAGAATGAACTCTATTACAGGGCTCAAAAATTCTCTCAAGTAAAGTTTTGTGAAACCATAGTTTCACTTTTGACTTGAATTGTTGAGTGCCAAATTCAAACATAACAAGCTGGAAAATTTCAGACAGAATATTTGACTTTTGACCTGATTGGACAGATTTGGGAAGGCCAAACTGAGTTAAAGACTTTATCAAAGCTTTTAGTATGTTTTTGGTTTTAATATTCCTCAAAGGAATTGCCTCTGGGAATCTTATTGATGCACACATAATGGTCAACACATATTGGTTGCCTGACTTGGTCTTAGGTAAGGGACCAACACAATCTACAATAATTCTACTGAATGGTTCGTCAAATGCAGGAATAGGTTGCAGATGAGCCTTAGGTATCTTTTGATTGAGTTTTCCTACCATTTGACAAATATGACAAGATCTACAGAACTTACAAACATCACTTTTGATTTTTGGTCAATAAAAGTGAGTCAAGATCTTGTGATAAGTTTTATTTATCCCTAAATGACCAGCCAGAGGAGTTTCATGGGCCAAACTAAGTATTTCCTGTCTGTAAGATTTTGGAATCACATATGCTTAGAAATGACCTTGGCCACAACCAATCATTTACGCCAGTTGTTTATCCAGTCAGCAATCTAAAATAATGCTTACGCAAGCCGAGATTCATATTTACGTTTTAAATAAACACGATGTTTCTTTCAAAAATATCAGATCCCGTGAACATAATCATCATCATAATAATATAGAATGATACAAAAATGGAAATAAAAGAATTCAAATTTTAACACACAAGTAATTAAACTACATGGTCATTACAACATTGTATGGAATTGACTCAGCTAATAAATCCGGTCGATCACAAACAGAAAAGCAGAATTGAATTGGATTGACAGAAAAACAAAATCCATCCATTCCAGACCAAATGGAAAAGTTTTTCAATATGCATTCATTTAAAACTAATGTCGAGCGTGCTACTAAGTTCAAAAGTCGCTGGGCGGTGCCATAATATTGTTACTGTGAATTGATGAATCTACATTTGTGTATTTATTGTGGAATACAGCATAAATTCAATTACTTTGTTTCTTGTAGTATATTCTTTTTATTATAAAGCCTTAGATAGAAAAACAGAATAAGGGTATAAGAAAAAGGATACTGCAATTGTATGGGAAAATATGAACTCTTTTCCTCTGACTAATACTGCGCTCACCAGGTCGTGTAGTATAACTCGGAAGAACTCGTTTATATTTTCCCATACAAATGCAGTAACCTATGGTTCTTTCCAAACTCTCATTGCACAATATTACAGGGCTACTGTCATACTGCACTCAAAGTTATGTCTGTGATCCACAAATTTAATCACTAGGGCAGAAAGTTTAGATTATATATTAGAATGATTGTAACCTTTAAAAATATCAGTGAAATAATTTTTTAAAAATGCTGTATAGACAGGTATATTGTCCGGTAATGTATTTAGGTTGCCAGAGTTTACTCCCTTGCACAAGAATTCAGCAGTTATCTCATACATCTTTGAAATTTCAATACTGTGTAGTCCGAACATGTATTGCACAAGACGTGAAGTATCTGCAATTTTCAGTCGCGGGTACTTTTGCATTATCATCATGGCAGCTGGAAGATTATCATTAAGTCAGTTAAATGTAAGAAAGTTTATACGTTTTAACGTGTATCGCACAAGATAATACAAAATACGTTTTGCAAGACGGTCTACCTATAGACCAACAAGTAGGTCTCCACTTTTTTTTTTCTGACAGTGGAACGACAGAAAAAAAAGCGAAGGCCTACTTGTTGGTCTAGTCTACCTAAACACCGTTGTGGAGCTGAAATGCAGTAAGGTGGAGTAAAATATTAAGCCTTTTTGACATACAGTACTGACTTTGTTGAAAATAAAAAATATATTTTAATATTTTTGTACATTTTGTTGTTGTTATCCATTGATATTAATATGGAACACCAGTTGAATACATAGTAATGTATAGTATTGGCACACCTTCCCGTTTGTTTGCAATGCACTACTGAGTTTAAAAATGAAATGCATAAGGAAAAAAACCTCCAAAATCCCAGGCATTTCATTCATCAATTTATAATTTCTTATCTGAATTGATGCCAGGAGGTCAAACAGTGTCAACTTTTCGGCGTTTCGAATCAAACAGGAGTTTCTTAGTTACTTTGGCATATTTGCATGAGTCAGGCTGTTTTCAAGCAGCAGATGGACCCAGAACACAATTAATTATACAATATATTCTCTACATTTGTTTGTCGGTACTTAATTTAACACTGTGACAGTCAATACAAATTGTATGTTAATCTAAAATATCTTCCCAAATGACTTCACGGTGAAGTTCTTGTCATAGGTTCACCGGCATATTTTTTGAGAGACTGGACTGTAAACAAGCCAGTGTGCAATGGAACACAGATTTCACTTCTGGATCATCACCAAGACCTTATTACTCACTGTATACTATTGCCGAAACACAAAGAGACAATCACACCATAATCGAATATTCTCAAGAATAAACAATTGCCTTTAAATCCATACCAAGAATGCCTAAATCTAACTCTTGCATCACCACCAAAAGGAGACAGAAAAAAAGCTCTAAGAATAGACTGGGACTACATTCATGGGGTACTGAACTGGAACTATTAATTGTGATCTGTTTCCTACCAGATGTGATGCCATTATCCTTCTTTGATACTCTTAATATAGAAAAATTCTTCCAGTTTTATTTGTTCAATTTGTTTTAAAAATAAGAAAACTAGACATTGCAAATATTGGACATAGATGACAAATTTAACTGAAATGGACTGTTCTAGAAACCAGAAAAGACCCTGAGCAATATGCGAGCTTCTGTTTGGTTTGAAATGCCAACAGGTTGACAGTGTTAGGGAACCCTTTTTCAGCAATCAAGTTAAAAATTATACATTGATGAATGAAATGAAATATATATATATAAATTTCCTCAATGCTATTCTGTTTTAAAATCAGTAAAGGGGTACAAACAAACTGGAGGGTGTGCAGATATGTTATATACAACATTATATTACTGTGCTTATGCAAACCCTTGCAAGTCTGCATATGGATACATGTTATGTACAACATGCTTTTACCATGACATTTAAGCATTACTGCCTACATGTAAACAAACTGAGGCTATCTTTCCTATATTGTCAGCTTCAATCGATTCTGAAATGTAACCCTCTTTCATTCTGGGAAGATATTTACCTTGCAAAATTAACATCTACCTGAGAATTTTGTAATTTCTTCATACCTTACTAATTTCATACCATACCTTGCTCTGTCCACACAAATTCCAAATATTATAAAGTAAACCATTCTATTATTGGAAGATGGATCAACCTGAAAATGATAAGGTATGCTGGTGTCAGGCGGACTCTTGCACAGGTAAAAAAAAGTACATATTGTTATGTATATCTATATTTTCTAAGCTCCTGATACATGATTTTATCTAATTTTAGTAGTTTTTATTCATGGTTGTAAACTGTAGTGATTATATTTAATTAGATTTTGCCTACGTGACTAGGGTCTGTTTCAGGAATATTAAGAGCATAATATATACAAATAGATATTTACGCATGTGTTGACAGTTAGTTATAATAATTATAATAATAAGACTTGTTGATGACTTTGGGTTAATTTCTTATTGTCTGGTGGAGTTGAGATGGTTCTAGAAGAACAAAGCAATTCCCATTGGATGGGCCAGGTCACATGAACAGGTATTTTGACATATATATATATATATATATATATGTTGAGTAGTATGATCTGTCATGTGGGGTTATGTTATGAAATATAGTTGTAATAGAAGATGTATATAAGAAGAGAACCAAGCAATCAGATTCATTCCTATTTTGGAGTCGTTCTTATTTCTTGTGCTTTTGTTGTAATATCAAGCCTGCAGACATGTTTTATGTTGTACTTAGATATTATTTAAGAGGAAAAACATTTGTTTTGGAATGCTCAGTGTGATTAGAAAGTGCTCATTTTCTTTACTGTAATATTATTCTGGAACTATTGTGAATTATTCAGAGTTCTGGACAATGCTATTTTGACAATGTCATGATTCATGTCAGACCAGTACATTTCCAGTTCTGAAGTTTATAGGGAACTTTTCATTCTTTTGGACTTTAATATAACTCTTTCAGGGTTATTTTGGTTTCATTTCATAATACTGTAAGTTCCTCTCACATTTTCATTGATAACATTGATAAATTATTTGTTAAGTTTTACAAAACTTGTTTGTTTTGCTTCTTTCCGTTACTTAGGTTATGTCCATGAGTCGAAACAATACATATTCTGTACACAGCATGCAAGCAACCTACATCTGCAATAGGTACAATTTCAAAATAAAATGTGGATGAAACCATGGCAAAAAAAAAGTTCTCTATTTATGTGTCTATTGATCCATACTTCAGCCGAGTGCTGACTGATTCAGACTGAATTTCAGGCTGACTCAAACCAAATGCAGGGCTGATTGGAACCATGTGAAATATTAAAACAATGGAACACACAAGCCTGTTTTAATTTAATGGTTATTCCTTATTCTGCAAGCATAGTAAAAGAATGGAAAAGTTCATTTTCAGCTTGTAAATTTACTTAAAATAATTCTTACATGAAGATCTGATTGTTCCACTATGTCAGTTTGAACTATTTTTCATAAATTTCCAGCTGAAATCAGAACAAAAAAGATACTAGATATTACCCTTTTCATAGGCCTAAATAACTTTTCAATGTTCACAAAAAATAACACATAAAGGTATTCTTTGAATTAATATCTGAAAAAAATTTTGAAGCTTTTCATAAATCAGGCTGGCTTTTAACAATATTAAACAGTAATGGATATCAACTGACCCAAGTATTTTAATGATTTCTCATGCAAATCGTGTCTTTGCAGCATTACACATGTACCAAATAAATATTTCCTAGAGTTATTGATGAGTAAAACTGAATGGTGTTATTGATGAGTAATACTGAATAAGTTTATTGATGAGTAATACTGAATAGAGTTATTGATGAGTAATACTGAATAGTTATTGATGAGTAATACTGAATAGTTATTGATGAGTAATACTGAATAGAGTTATTGATGAGTAAAACTGAATGGTGTTATTGATGAGTAATACTGAATAGAGTTATTGATGAGTAATACTGAATAGTTATTGATGAGTAATACTGAATAGTTATTGATAAGTAATACTGACTAGATTTATTGATGAGTAATACTGAATAGAGTTATTGATGAATAATACAACATTGAAATGACTGCAGATGGTTAATTTGTATTTTCCTGGTCAAATCTTAAACCAGTAAACCAACTTATTTAATTTCATTCTAACCTTAAGGCTTTGAAAGTTAGCAAATATTAATGAATGAAAATACTTACCTTTAAAGTACATATTAAATACAGTGAAAATTTTATTTCTGAATAGAGATTTTTATTTTTATATTAACACATATATAATAATACTTCTTTCACTACCTTCTAACCAAGGATCACAGAGATATTTAAAGTCAGCATCATATTTTGTGTTTTATGATATTAAATTGGTTAAATTAGAAAAGGACAACAGAAGTTTGTTTTAGTTGTATCAGCAATGATCAAACAGGTTTGCAAATTGATGGTGAGAACATCTCTTTATTATTGTTTGCAATTAAATTAATTTACTAAAGTATTAAACAGATGTGCTAATATGATGACATAATTTTAATTGATTAATTAAATGTCATTTAATTCCAGTACACTGAATGAGCAAAAAGAGTTCCTTTGATGTGAGCTTTAATAATTTGATTTTTTCATCCCCCCCATTAATGTGGACAGTATGGATTCAACTCACCTCAAAGGGTCAAGGCCTTCATAATGTTAAAATTACAATTAAATGGTTTTTCCTTGCAGGGATATGCAAGCTTCACCTCCCAGCTGATTTCCAGTCAATAAATGTGTCAATAATTTGTATTAAACATTTTTGTTAGTATTATTTTATCATTATTTATCTTGGAGGGTCTATTATACATTACAAATAAATTATGATTCCAGATTAGGACATAGATGACAGTAGTATGGGATTATTTAAGAGATGTTGCCCCTGCGGGAATATAACAATTTCTGGCCACTCTTCTTCAGTGTCAAAACTTAACTTTCCAAAAGTCTTGAACTTTCAAGGGTGAATGGAATGCATAGTGTCTGCATTAAAAGGATGCAATTCCAACCAGGTCTGGCTTTATAGTTTGTGAGGCTCAATGCACCACACTAGCAATGGGGCCTGACCAATGGAATTGCTGTGGTATGCCTAATTCTTTGTCAACTGGAGCAACTGCCTGCTCATCTTTCCCTAAAGCCAGTCATGATTCCACCCCTCCACCAAATGCAATTTATAATACAAATGACAAGAAACAAAATCGTAAAATTAGTGTGTCATATTCCTTGATAGGAACTTCTTTAGAAAATCTCAACCAAATAAAAATAAACAATGAAGGTGTCTTAATTGCTAACAATCTGAATATGGAACCTTCAGATTAAGAAACAGCCCCAGTATAATTTGTAGTCAACCTATTAAGGTACAAGTTCTCATCTTGCCCATGTAAAGTAAAAGAATTAGAACCATTTTAGATTGTGCTTGTACAGTTTGGACCCTCCACTTGCTAGTATTCCATAATAAACATGAAAAATTCCAAAAGATAGAAGCCAGATTTAGTAACTGACTAAACACCAGGAAGTATGATTTCAGGATTGAATAAATGATCTTGCAAGCCCTTAAAATCCAAATTAGATTGGAAATTATATTACATTATTACAATGGTTTTGAAAAACACAGCAAAACCCCTCCGACACACCCCTTACTACAGTTTCATTAAACTAATGAGTCACCCTCTATAAATAAAGCATTATTATTATTATTATTATTATTATTATTATTATTATTATTATTAAAGAAACACAATTAGTAGAAATCAGCATGAATATATGTGCCAGATTGGTTATGCTCAAAACAGATGGCTACAAATTTAGAGTTTCCCCATGAGCCATCAAGATCGGAACTTTTTTTGCCACAGCTGTTTAATGTTTAATCTAAATAAAAAAATTCATTCATTTTCCAAATTATAGTAGTCAAAGTTTGGTTGAAACCTTTTCTGGTGATGCTAATCAGTGGAATAATGTCATTACAATGTAGCATGGAACTATTGAAGATCGCACACATCCAAGTTTGTACTTTTAGACTTTGATATGACCTTGAACAATCAGCCTCACCAGACTGAAGAAAACATATTTGGGACAACCATTTTGTTTTTAGGGTATAGTCCAGATAAGTGTTGCATCTTGGTTGAGCTCTTTCATTGATATTTTGTGTACCTTTGTTATACTATAATGATAAAAAATATAGGGATGTATGAAACTTAGAGTGACAATGGCAGTTCAGGGTGTGAAAATGTCTTCTGTAAAACACATATTTGCTCTGAAAATGTCCTCAGTTAAAACACATGTTATGAAAATGTCCTCTGTAAAATACATATGCCATAAAAAATATCCTCTGTAAAACACATGAAAATTTCCTCTGTAAAACACATATATGCTATGAAAATATCCTCTGTAAAGCACGCATATGCTATGAAAATGTCCTCTGTAAAACACATATGCAATGAAAATGTCTGTTGTAAAACACATATGCAATGAAAATGTCTGTTGCAAAACACACATACTATAAAAACATCCTTGTAAATCACAAACAATAAAATGTCCTCTGTAAAACACACATATATGCAATGAAAATGCCCTCTGTAAACATATACAGTGAAAAATGTTTTGTAAACCACACATATATGTTGTGAAAATGTCTTCAGTAAAGCACATATGCTATGAAAATGTCCTCTGTAAAACACATACACATGCTATTGACTGTCCTTAAACAATGCAGAGGCAAGTCATTATAGGAGACACAGGGATCTTGCAAGCCCCTAATAACCAGTGTTGACTGTAAATTATATTAATACCATTTTTCAATGGTTTAAAAACCACTGCAGACTCCTTAATGAGTGTGACCAAAAGAAGTTCAACAGAGGTATCAGACATCAGCAGGAATGTACCTATCAGATTCCTTATGCGGACAGTTGCAAATTTAATTTTTTCTCCAAGAACCAGAAAAGATTGGTTGTTTTTGTTGCCACAGCTATTAACAACAACTGAATAATCTACGCTAGACCAAATTTGTACATTTTTCAAATTAGTACAGTCAAATTTGGCATGAAGCTATGATCAGACAAGTCCAAGTTTGTACTTTTGGACAATGAAATTCTCTTAACAGTCACACTCACCAGTCTGAACAAAAACATTTGTGATAACCATTTTGTTCTTAGGGGATAGTCAGGATGAAAGTGTTTGACTTTGGTTGAGCTATCACAAGACATTTGATGGATCTTTGTAACCCTATAATGATGAAGACATGAGTGTAAAAATCCTGGGGAAAACACTGCCAACTCTTGGGACCTTTTTTTAGACTAGTTTCTGCATCAGTCAATCTACAGAAGTATTGTGTGATGTGTATTTTTATGCAAGCTGATGAACATAATTTTATACACCAGCAATTATCATATGATGTGTTTGTCCATCTGTTTTAAATTTTCTTTCTGCACAATCTTTCAAGTTGTTCACCATTTACAATTACTTTGTGGATATCTTACTCAAGGGATAAGTAAAATTTTTATTGATTTTGTAGCCAAAAGCTCAAAGGTCAATGTAACTGTTACTAAAGGAAGAAAAATGGTTTCATAAACTTATGCATAATAACCCAAGTTCTCCACCAAGCTTTGTGGATGGCTTACAGTCAAAGAAAGAACAAACCATATAAATTTCATGATCAAAAGGTCAAAGGTCAATGTCTCTGTTACTGAAAGCAAAAAAATGGTTTCTGCACAACACCTTCAGTTCTCTGCCAGCCTTATGTTACCAAGCTTTGTGGATGGCTTACACTTGGGGGAAGGAAAAATCTTACTGATTTCAGGTTGAACAAGTGAAAGTTCAAGGTCACTGACTGAAGGAGAAAAAAGGGTATATTTGCAATAAACTGAGTTCAGTACCATATACAGTTACCAAACTATGTGCCAGGTGTGCGCTTGGGATAAGGAGAACCATGTTGATTTCAAGACCAAAAGGTCAGAGGTCAGTATCACTGTGACTGAGAGAAGAAAAATAGCTTGTGCAAAATGTGCTATTCATCCTCTACAGTGCCCAAACTTCGTAGATGCATTGATATCAGGGTAAGGAAGAACCCAGTTGATTTCTTTGTCAAAGGTCAATGTCATTGTGGAAAAAATGGCTTCCACACAATAACATCAGTTCTGTATAACATACTGGGACAAAACTTTGTGGAAGGCTTGCACTTAGAGTAAAAATGAAGCTTATTGATTTTTAAGGTTGAGAGTCAAGGTCACTGTGTCTGGCAGAGGACAAATAGTTTCTGCTCATAAATTCCAGTTATCTACATAGATGACTGTTTAACATAGTGTGTGCATGTAATGTACCATTCATGGTATTTGTTGTCAATTCTACACTATATCTATAAAAAAACACAACATTTACTGCAATTTCTGACATAAAATTAAATGTACAGCAATTGTTAGATCACAGTAAAACTGATTTAGGGATATATTGACAGAGGAACTATTTGTCTTTGGAGTCAGCCCACTGAAAATGCTTTCTGAGCTGTGTCCAAGAATTAAATTGCTTAATCAGCCATTTCTGATTTTGCTTCTTTATTGATTCATGTTGTTTCAAATTGTTGAATCTCTAATAGATTCACATTAGATTTGCATTTATCTTAAGACAGCCAATATAATTTGTCTCTTAGATAAATAGGAAAAACTCATGCCAAAACTGATAATTGGCAGTTTTCAAACAGATGAGACTTTCCTGGGATCTGGTCTAACTTAAAAAGAAAATATCTGTTTTTAGTTCATTCTTGTACTCAGACATTGTGGAACTATTACTGTAAATGGAAAATTTCCACTTTCTAAATTTTCTGAAAATCTTTTGATTTTTGGATAAAAATTTAGTAGGTTCAATATGTTTTAATTTGTGAATATTTTCATTCTGTAGGTTTAAATGTTTTCAGTTTGAAAATAATTTTGAGAGTGTTCTAAATACCTATCATTCTTTAGTAACCATTGGGCAACCCATGTTTAGTAGCCTTTGGGCAACCCACATTTAGTAGCCTTTGGGCAACCCACATTTAGTAGCTTTTGGGTAACCCACATTTAGTAGCCTTTAGTAACCAACATTTAGTAGCCTTTGGATAACCCACATTTATTTCTGCAGAATTTCAAGCACCATTCCATATTTGTATGCAGCCAGCTCTAGATGAAACCATTGCCAGGTTTGATTTTTAGCATTTCATGCCATTGCTCAATAGAGTTATAGACCCTGATTTTTTGCATTTCATGTCATTGCTCAATAGAGTTATAGACCCTGATTTTTAGCATTTCATGTCATTGCTCAATAGAGTTATAGACCCTGATTTTTAGCATTTCATGTCATTGCTCAATAGAGTTATAGACCCCGATTTTTAGCATTTCATGTCATTGCTCAATAAAGTTATAGACCCCGATTTTTAGACCAAGCCATGTTTGTTTTACACAGTAAGTCCCTTAATTAATTTTGGATTTCAACCAAATTTTGGCAAGCAGCATGATAGTAAAGTGATCAAAGCTGAATTAGATTGTTGGAATTCTGTGACAGGATTTAGAGGAGTTACTTCTCCTGCATGTCAAACCCACCCACTTTTATTTCCACCCACTAACTCCCAAGTTAGTTTTGGTATGCAGCTTGATATCAATGCAACCTTGGCTGAGTTCCATTAACAGCCACATATGTCATCATTTAGTAGTTGTAGTACTAGTCTGCCAGACCCACCCACTTTTGTTTCTATGCAATAGCTTCCTTTTCTACCATTAGATTGCAACTGAATTTGATATGGATTTTCATGAGACCTTGGTTGAGGCAAACTGTCAGCATTCTGCATCTTTTATTAGAATTATGGCCCTTTCTTGTAAGATATACCCACTTTCCTTACTGCACCATAACTTCCATCATTTTCATGAGCTTCATTGTCAGTATTCATTATCAACATATTTTATTGGCATTACAGCCCCTAATTAACAGACACACCCGCTCTAATTTCCACATAACTCCTTTATTTATATTTAGACTTCAACAGCAGTTTGCAGAGAACTTGACATTGACAGGACCTTTTCATTTCTGCACAATAACTGTGCTAAATTTAATTTGATTTCAAGCAAATATGGCATGCAGTGAGATGTTAATTAGAGCTTGACTAAGACAATTGTCGGTATTCTGTTATATTCACTAGGGTTAGTGCCCCTAATTTTCAGACTTGTCCACTTTCTTTTCAGCACATGAATGGATACCTTATTTGATTTTAAACAAATTTAGTAGGTAGTTTGATAATAACGAGACCTCAGCTGAGTTTGATTAAAGTCAGTGTTGCTTATATACATGTCAGGCATGAAACTTCATTGTTTAATGGAGTTATGACCTCATATTTTCATACTCAAAATGTTTCCTTTTTGTGCAATGCATGTATCTCTTTTGGTATGCAATTTTATGTTGATAACATCTTGTTAGTTTGATTTTTCAGCTTTCAGTCTGCATCATCATTTAGCAGAGTTGTGGCTGCTGATTGTTGGACATACCCACTATTGTTTATACATAAAAAAAGATTTCAATTATTATTATTAGATTTCACAAATGTGGCTAAATACTGACCTAACTTTAGCAAAATTTGATTAACAGTTTCCAATATCAGTTAGTGTTACTGAAATCAGTATTTATATTAATAAGTGAGCAGTGTGAACAGCTAGCTGTCTATTACATTTAATAGATAAACCACTTATAAATGATTTCATTATTATTCCTAGATCATTGCTTTAAGAAGTGATTTAACATTTGCTTTACAAGATAATGGCAAAAGATCCCAATATTTGTAGATCATCCTATTGAGATTATGTGAATTGGGGTTATACTCAAATTTGAATGAATGATATTACAAGAAACCTGAAGAAGCAATGAAGTGAAACAAATCACTGATGTTATAATGCTGGTGTTATTTACTTGAAATAATTATACAATTGATAACCATTTATTGAAATACAGCAATTTAGGGGTCCTGTTTGATTAATTTAGGAATGTGGTTCTAAAGTAGTGGGCCTGAATATTGAAATCAGTTCTTGAATAGCTGCATGTGATTAGAATTTTGAATATTGAAATCAGTTCTTGAATAGCTCCATGTTTTTATTAGAATCTTGAAGTTTATGGCAGTAACTGAGTGTAGTCTGGATGTATTGATAGATTCTTTTTAAGGAACATATATTTTAATGTTTGGAACAGGGCTATTTGAACTTGAAATCATTATAGTTTGGAAGAGGGTTACTTGAACTTTAGATATAATTTTTTATAGTTTGGAACAGGGTAATTTGAACTTTGAACTTTAAGCAGTGTCTTTGAATTTTTGATAAACATCTTTCTTTAACAGTGAGTTCCCAAAACCGTATTGCAATAATCACATTAAGGCTTGTTATGTATATTTAATTTGTTATTGTTATGTATATTTAATTTGTTATTGTTATGTATATTTAATTTGTTATTGTTATGTTATGTATATTTAATTTGTGATTGTTATGTATATTTATTATTATTATTATGTATATTTAATTTGTTATTGTTTTGTTGGCTTTTTCTCCATGATTATATGATCTATATACAGAAACATTAATTTGTAATTATAGTGAATTAAGACAAGGACATTTTTGGATTTTATAGTTGTGATAAATCAAAGACTTTTGGCACATTGCCACAATTCAAGCCATTTGCAAATGGCTAAGTTCAAGACTACAGGTATATCAACACATTTAATGTTGGAACTTACTTGGAATACCATGACTGTTTCTGATCATATTTTTATAAAAGTTGGTAAAAAGGCTTATTTCATGAAGATATCTTGTTTTTATTCTGAGCAAAATCTGTAATTAATTAGGTGCTTTTTGGATATGAAACTCTCATCTCATTTATCCCTTGATTGTAAAGATTATTGGGGCACCACTTTTTTTGGAGACTATTTCTAACCTGATTTTAATCAAACTTGCTAAATAGGCTAATATAATATCTGCAGAATTTTGGATAGTTTTTATTACAAGTCAGACTTTTGTTAGGATTTTGATCTGACATTGTAAATAAGCCTAAGTAATAATGATTGGCTGATTATCAGTGAAATTCATGCCTATTAATGGTGCAGCCTTGCATCTTACAAAACTCTAGCACCTATATTTCTGGTCAAATTTTGATCAAACTTGTTATTTAGTCTCATATTATCAAGACATTGGATGATTATGATCTGCACATATTAATTATATATGTGATTGGCATAACTTGCTTTGAATTCCAATAGAATTTTGTTCTATCTTTGTAAATATTCTCATTGGCTGACCTTGCTACATCTTTGTAAATATTCTCATTGGCTGAGCTTGCTACACCTTTATTCTCATTGGCTGAGCTTGCTACACCTTTATTCTCATTGGCTGAGCTTGCTACACCGTTATTCTTATTGGCTGAACTTGCTACACCTTTATTCTCATTGGCTGAGCTTGCTACACCTTTATTCTCATTGGCTGACCTTGCTACACCTCTCTAGATCTGAAGGTTACATTTCTCATCCAAGTTCCTTACAACTTGGTACATGGGTTTGTATCTTGGATGACTTGATTATGTGCAAGAGTATTTAATTCTACCATTATTTTTGGAAAGAGATTTTATCAGGATGTAAAAACATGATATTAAGTTTGGGAGATGAATTATATAGGATGTGTTATTGTACTGCATGAGCTCACATGATGAAAAGATCAGCATCAGTTTCTTGTTTTTAACTGAGACCAATTTATGTGCCAATTAGTTCCAGTAATAATTTCATTTACCAGCTTGTCCTTCCTTGATAAGCCCAATATTTTATCTTTTTCGTTCAGGTCTGGTCTTTTCTTTTACAAAAGTGATTAGTGAATCCTAAAGCTTGATGCTAACAGAACAGTAGCCAAAGATATATTCAATTGTTTCCGTATTTTGGTTACAAAAGCCACAAAGACTGTTTGTAGCCAAATTAATTCTAAACAAAAACAAATTGTACCTAATATTCTATTTAAAGTCAATATTTAATCCATCTCATTGTTAACCTATACTGACTGCTTTCTATTAAAGTAATGGTCATTGATTTCTTCTGAATTTTCAACATTTTCCCATTTTGCCTGGCTTACTGGATCTTACCAAAGTATTTTAAAAATCTTTGGTGCCTAAGTATTATTTCTGACAATAATATAGGATATAGCATTACTTTTTGAAGTGCATGAGAATTTAAAGAAACATATGACTTGATTGAATCTACTGTTATGACTCTATGGTCTTAAACTAAGTAATAGAAAAGAGTGAAACCAACAAGTTTTGTAAAGTTTAACAAATAATTTATTTCACTAGAATACAAAATGATAATTTAAAAGGAACTTCCAGTATTGTGAATTAAATCCCAAATAGTTCTAAAAGTTCTATAACAAGTCCAAAAGAATAGAGTGTTCCAAAATGAATTCTGGTGGTATTCCAAATGAATTCCAATCTTGATTTTGCTGATGTACTAATAGCCTTAAATGTACTGATGTACTAACAGTCATGATGTATTACAATGATACAGTCTGTACATGAATGAATTCACAATAATCCCAAAATAGCTATTTATTCCTAATATCAAAGAGTACTTTGTAATTCCAATGAATAATTTAAATAAATTCCTCTCAAATATTAACTGAGCACAAATAAAAGACTGATTTCACTACAGATGTTGAGATAGGAATTAATAATTCTGATGTCAATAACCTTGATATAAAAACCTAAGACTCAATAAGAGGATTAGGATGATGGTCAAAGTTCATTTCCAGAACATTCTAAGTTGCAAACAAGGTCAGGTCTTTTATTTAAATTTTAGCAAACTAATCTGATAGAAATCATGTAGACCATAGAATTTCCAAGGGGAAAACCAATGTCATGAACTGAAATCCATGTAAACATGTTTATCTACAAGTGATAATTATCTTAAAATATAATCTACTATCGTAGACAAAATAAACTATGTAATATGTTGTTTACAAAATGACCCTTGCAATCTATAATTATGAACAAAAGTTAAACACACAATATAGATATACATAACATTACAAAGACAGAGGTGCTGAATCTGCAGAGACCTAGAGACTGAATAAACACTGGAATAAAGTTAAATATATTGTGAAATCATTGTAGAATAAAAACATTTTTCATACTCAAGTACCTTTTTTGTACCATATATTATTCCATGCTCATCAAGTACCTTTTAGTACCATGTATTATTCCGTGCTGACCAAGTACCTTTTTTGCACCATGTATTATTTCATGCTGATCAAGTACCTTTTAGTACCATGTATTATTCCATGCTGAGCAAGTACCTTTTTTGTACCATCTATTATTCCATGCTAATCAAGTACCATTTTGTACCATGTAATATTCATTAAATACTATATAGCCTTATAAATGGCAGAGATGGGTCTATGCTTTTCTTCTACTGTTTACTCCTAACCTTCTGCATAGACCCAGATCTCCTGGTGCATTGTGTGATGGCAGATCAGGATCTGTGCAGTTTGCTGTTGGCTGTGACTTGTAAGTGAATACATATAGAATATTAAATTGAGGATTCTGAATTCTATATGCTTGCAAGATTTTGCTCCATGATCTCAAAACATCTTTCCAAAAAGCATTTTATATGCAGTCAGTTGAGTTGTTTGGTCACAATTCCAGTAGACATCATTTATTGGGATAGGGAATGGAAAATAGAAAGATTTTAATGTGTCCGATGTATCATGATATTGGTTGGTTTGCAATATGTCCTATGTATCATGATATTGGTTAGTTTTAATGATACTTTTGAAATATGCAATGTGTCCCATGTATCATCATATTGGTTGGTTTTAATGTGTCCCATGTATAATGATATTAATTGGTTTGCAATGTGTCCCATGTATCATGATTTTGGTTGGTTTTAATGTGTCCCATGTATCATGATATTGGTAGGTTTGCGATGTGTCTCATGTATCGTGATATTGGTTGGTTTTAATGTATATGTATCATGATATTGGTTTTAATAACACTTGTTTTAACAACACTTGTTTTAATACATCATTGGTTGTATCATGCCAAAGAAATGGGAGCTAAGTGCCTTTCATGAGGATATACCAAAGTAGACAAACTGAGCTGCTAGCATTACAAGTCTGATGCTTTATCACCCAAGTAACTGTACTGTTTTACACATGTATCATGAAAGAGTTTTCAGTCATCCAGTATTAAGAAAGTATCAGGAATTTGATATAATTCTCATTCCTAATTATCTATTTTGATTCCTGAATACATGTATTTGTAAATTAAAATCCACTGCTCTAGTGCAGTTTTCTCTCACCAAATTCCTGAATTTAAGTGCTAAAAGCAGTGAAGAGTTCGATTTTTGAAAATTACTGACTGTATTATCTCCCTTGACTTGGACATTATTTGGTGTTATGTGTGACATCATTCCTGAATGAGGCAAGCATCAATTTCTAAATAAGTGATTGAACAGTCATTTGAAGTGAAAATAATGGCCTTATGCTCACAACAAAAAGGGACAATTGTTTTTTTTTAGCTCAACTGATCATACACGGGAGAGGTTTATGGGATAGTCTGCTGTCCAGCCATCTATTAGAAAGAGATGATTCCAACAATAGCATTTTTGGGCACCCATCCCTTGAACTAGGACTTTTTCATTGTGAACTTTTTTTTTAAAACTTTAATTTGGGCATTCTAAGTTTTGATGTCCTTTTATATCAGATTAAAAAATTAATATTATAAACCAAAATGTAAACGGTGCCAAAATGGTAACCAAATGGCCAACTTAAAAATCTTGTCACTACGCCCAAATCTAATGATAGTTATGTAAATTTGTTCTTGTTTTGTAGAGAAGTTGTTCCTTGAAATAGTAGCAGTAATAGCAACAAATGGAATACTATAAATTAAGGCTTAAATGTAATAATTCTGTTTCTTACTTACAGATGATATAGGAACAAACGTGCCTGATGATTATATGGCACCATTAGTTTGTTTCCTGTCAAATTAAAGTTCTTTATTTTAAAGGATAGGAATCATTGCATCATATACAAACTAGAATGAATGTGGAACATTGTTTAAAACAATATTCCATATTTATAAAAACATTAAATAAACTATCATTAAAGTGTGATTTCTTTCACTAGAAATAAAGTCATCAAAATGTCATTTACCAGTACTGTTGAGACCAAGCATACCCTGAATCTTTGGCCATGTTCTGAATCTAAGCAATTTAAAGCACAAAATGTGTGCATCGACCATTACCATTATGTACTGTCAACTCTCCAAAAAGTGTGTATCGACCATTACTAATATGTACTGTCAACTCTCCAAAATGTGTGTGTCGACCATTACCAGTATTTACTGTCAACTCTCCAAAAAGCTAGTGAACAAAACTTTCTAATTATCCAAGGAATACATCTGTCATTATGGAAATGGGAAGCTGTCTGTTCCCTTGCCAGATGTTGGAGAATCCCAGTATATAGAGGGTCCACTCTACATTAAAATCTGTGATTACACCTTGGCAATGCATTGATTTAATGACATTACCACTAGCCCATTTGGTTTCAAATCAATGCATTATTAATTAAAGTAAAACATTGACTTTTGTGTCGGTTTTCCCTTCAAAGAGGAAGGTTGAAACAGTAAAGAAGTCCCACATTCGGTGGTTAATTTTGGTACTAATGTGATGATCATAAATATCTGCCAGGCTTTTGTACAATTAAATAGCGACAAAGTCCAGGTTCTATTTGACAATGTGAGCCTTAATATGACCTCTCATGATAAAATTCTTAGTGTTTTCATAGATATCAATCTTTGTTGGTCTATTCACATTAAACATGTTTCAAAAAGGTTAATTCTTATATTTGGCTACTGATGAAAATCAAAACATACATTCCTCTTCAGGATAGGGTCATCTTTTATAAAAGTTGTATTCAGCCGTATCTGGACTATTGTAATGTAATTTGGGGTTTTACTTCTAATTCAAACATAGCAAAACTTTTAAGACTCCAAAAGAGGGCATGCCATTTAATTCTAGATCAATGTATAGACAATTTCCAGGATGCAGTGAATAATATAACGATTTTTAAGTATACTTTATGATGGATGTAAAGCCACTGGTACACAGCATGGATTTTTGGACCAGTTACTTTAAAGGTCAAATATGGAGGTTTCTGTTGACACTTGTTCTTTAATTCTTTATATCTGTTATGCATATTTAATTGTGTGCTTAACTTCTGTCCATGATTGTAAGATTTACTTTGGATAAATGTAAACAGAATGTTTACATAGCCAATGTTTGTCCATGATTGTAATTTGTAAACAGAATGTTTACATAGCCAATTTTTGTCCATGATTGTAATTTGTAAATAGAATGTTTACATAGCATTTGACTTTGGAACATTTTAGGCCAAGTTTTGTGTACAATTAGATTGGAATTTTTCATTGGAATGATTCATATCTAGGTCAAGTGAAAATGAGTATAAATAGGAATTTTATAAATAATTAATTCCTGTTGTAGGACAGTCTGTGGGAATCCATTTGTGATCAGAGTTTATGGTTGTGTCATTGAAATCAGATATAATTTGAGAAAAATTATTTATTTAAAATATTCATTTGAATTAACGTAATAAAGTGCTCATTCACTTTTGGATGTATACACAACTACTTTGAATTATTGTGAACTCATTCAAAGACATTCTGGATTGCCTCATTGTGTTATATCAGAACATTCAGAATTATTGTAATTCATTTGGAACAGTTGATATTTTTGGACTTGTGATAGGACATTTACGATTATTTGGGATTTAATTCATTATACTGTAAGTTCCTCTTAAATTTTCACTTTGTATTGGAGAAAAAACTGTTTGTTGATTTTACTTCAGTTGATGGTTTCACTTTCTTTCTGTTATATAATTTAAGACCTAGAGTCATAACAATATTTGAAAACGTCAGAGTCATTGTTTTTATAAAATTGTATTGTGTAGTTTATGAACTATTGCAAGTAAAAGAGTTGTCCTTGCTAGAGTTGGATTACCTCCCCCTGTTATGTGTGTGGAGGTGACATACCAAGAGAACATGAAACTCACTTAAATGGAGATTATGGCATAAGTAATTTGTGATAGGCTTTGTGGGTATTTAAAAACTGATGCTATAGTTAATATAGTTATCAGTGGTTAAAACAACTCCCCAAAACCTTAATGGAAAAATTTCAAAAGTAGATTGCATTCCAGCCAGTTAGGGAAATATCAGCCTGTTGAGGATGTATATTCTCTATATATTTTCTAACTTTTGCATCATGCAAGTCAGAAAGGGAAAAATAAGTGTATTGAATGCCTATTTATGGTCAAAATTATTACCAATAACTATCTCATAATTTTCACCATGTCTTACTTGATATTTGCTGCATTTATTTCTTCTTAGTTAACTGTCAAATCTTATGTTAAAAAAGAAATGTACTTTCAGTTTTATATCTTGCGCCCTACATGTATGACAGGTGACTAAAATAATTAAAGTTCTCCACCATCTATAGTTACCAAACTTTGTAGAGGCCTTGCACTTGTCATAAGGAAGAAACCTATCATTTTGGGGTCAGAAGGTCAAATGTCAAAGTCACTGTGACTGAATGAAGATGAAAGTTTTATGAATAATAACATAAGTTCAACATTATGTATACAGTGTGTACTGAAGCCTATTGATTTTGGGGTCAAAATGCCAAAGGACAAGGTCACTATGACTGAAAGATAAAACTTGTTTTATGCACAGTAACAGTTGTTCTACACGAACCAAACTTTGTGGGTGGCTGTCACTAAGGGTAAGAATAAAGCCTATTGATTTTTGGGGGGGTGGGGTGTCAAAGGTCAATGTCACTGTGACTGAATGTAGATAAATGGTTTCCACACAGTAACATTATATTACAGACCTGGACCAAGCTTTGTGGATGGCTTGTACTTGGGGTGAGGAAGAAACTGTTGATTACAATTCTTCCATATATGTTTTCATGTCATGATTTTTCTGGATCCATACCATATCAGCTGAGGTTGATTACACAGACCAAGTACTGGATCCATACCATATCAGCTGAGGTTGATTACACAGACCAAGTACTGGATCCATACCATATCAGCTGAGGTTGATTACACAGACCAATGCTGGATCCATACCATATCAGCTGAGGTTGACTATACAGACCAAGTACTGGATATGTTACTTATAGCCCCTTTCAGTAACCTCATTATCTGCCTTTTCTTTATGAGCTCTTTAGTGTATGGAGGTTGCGCTAGAAGCATTTCTGGTAGGTATTGCCACTGGTCAACATTCACTGATTGCAAAACAAAGTGAAGTGAATGAAATGATATTTCCAATTAAATGCCCTAAATAAATGCGTAATAAAGTAATTAACAGATAATTGTTAGTCACAGTGGATATAATCATATCAAAGGGTATTTGTATAACCTGTGCAGATACTTGCAACTGAAATTTTTTTTTAAAATGTAGAAGAAGATAATTTGGGAATAATAAAATAGTGAACACACAATTCCTAGGCAAATCAACAACAGTAACAACACAAACATATAAGATAAAAAAATGAATTACAATTAAAAATGAATGTTGAAAATAGCATTTTGTTTAAGTAAGTCAATTATGAACCTTCATTCATGATTATGTTCTATTATGTAAAATGCTTAGAATTTGTACCTGATGATGAAATCCTTTTGTTAACCTATCTTAATTAAACAAATCATTTACAAATAAAATTTGTTTCCATTGCATTAAAGTTTTATACTAATAAAAAGTCTGGTAATGAACCTTATTTAATGTGAAAGTTTCCATTTGTATATGACTATCGCATTCTTTCTCAAAGGGCGTGTTTCATACAATTATTATCATCAGTTTTTTAAATTAATTCTATTTTCTGTTGTGCAATTCAAACAGATGTATGCATCTGATGATTAAAAACTTCTTTTGATTTTTTTTAATGAAAAAATTGAAAACAAACAAAAATAATTTCCATTGGTTATTCTATTTCCATTGCTTTCCATTTTTCCATTGTGTATTGTATTTCCATTGCGTTCCATTTCTTCATTGCATATTTTAGTCATACGGATCTATAATCCACTGATCACATTCCACAATAGCTGGACCGTTGATCAAAGTTATTTTATGAACAGTGAACTGTATACTGTTTTATTTGTGGGCACTTCTCTGTCTTTAGCTATGTTAAGATATCGACCTTTGAAGTGCCCCCCCCCCTCCGAAAATTTTAAAGGCTGTAAGGAGTTTCTGTATCCCCTATAGTGTACCTATAGTGTAGGTGTTTGTTTTTCAGTAACAAAAAGAATTCGGAAGAAACAAAGTATTTATTATTATTGTTCATGGGTTGCTGTTTGCTATTTGCATTTCATTATTTTACGATGTGTCTTACTCACAATGTCCCTGGAGCTGGTCCCTTTGTTTTCCTTCCCGGTATATTTCTTTATGACACGTACTTCCTTCCTCAGACACTAGGTCTTGTGACTGGTCCCTAAATTTTAGCAATCTTGACCAAGGATCAATCTAATGTATTATGTGTGTTATATGTGTGTGCTATATTGTTTTAATCATGTTATATCGTGTTTGTGTTAGGAATGACCATTTTATATATTTTAATTGGCATTACATTTTTTATCTGCTTTGTTTATTTGCATACAAAAAAGAAAAAAAAATGGTGTAAGGTATAATAGTTGTATAAACTTATGTGTTGTGATGGTTCTCCAGTTTAGGTCCAGTAATTATTTTCTAAATAGTGATGAGACTGGAGTTTTTGTACATAGTTCAATATATATATAGAGAGAGAGAGAGAGAGAGAGAGAGAGAGAGAGAGAGAGAGAGAGAGAGATATTTTCTTCATTGCGTTGCTGTATACATATGTATTTCCTCAGTCCTTTCCCCCATAGTAATTGTATACTGTGAGAGGGGCTAGAAATCACTCATACATCATGATTAACATAACTAAATACAAAACACTTGACAAAGATGGATTTGTTTGTGATGACAGCAGTTATCTTCTTGTCCAGCAGCTTAATTACCTACCTGATGTAGTAAATACCTAATACGAGAGGGAGATAACTCGGTTACCAAAAGGGTCCATTGACTGTGAGTCCTGCTTGAGGTTGATTACACAGACCAAGTATTGGATATGTCACTTATTAACTGTCAGTCTGGCTTGAGGTTGATTGCACAGACCAAGTACTGGATATGTCACTTATTGACTGTGAGTCTGGCCTGAAGTTAATTACACAGACCAAGTACTGGATATGTCACTTATTGACTGTGAGTCTGGCCTGAGGCTGATTACACAGACCAAGTACTGGATATCTCACTTATTGACTGTGAGTCTGGCCTGAGGCTGATTACACAGACCACGTACTGGATATGTCACTTATTGACTGTGAGTCTGGCCTGAGGTTAATTACACAGACCAAATACTGGATATGTCACTTATTGACTGTGAGTCTGGCCTGAGGCTGATTACACAGACCAAGTACTGGATATGTCACTTATTGACTGTGAGTCTGGCCTGAGGCTGATTACACAGAGCAAGTACTGGATATGTCACTTATTGACTGTGAGTCTGGCCTGAGGTTAATTACACAGAGCAAGTACTGGATATGTCACTTATTGACTGTGAGTCTGGCCTGAAGCTGATTATACAGACCAAGTACTGGATATGTCACTTATTGACTGTGAGTCTGGCCTGAGGTTAATTACACAGACCAAGTACTGGATATGTCACTTATTGACTGTGAGTCTGGCCTGAGGCTGATTACACAGACCAAGTACTGGATATCTCACTTATTGACTGTGAGTCTGGCCTGAGGCTGATTACACAGACCAAATACTGGATATGTCACTTATTGACTGTGAGTCTGGCCTGAAGCTGATTACACAGACCAAGTACTGGATATGTCACTTATTGACTGTGAGTCTGGCTTCTAACATAAAGATAACTACTTAAAGTAGAAACAGTCTATCTCATAATTAAAAAGGGATTTTGCCATGGATTACATTTAGAAACAGACTGTCTCATAATTAAAAAGGGATTATGCCATGGATTACATTTAGAAACAGACTGTCTCATAATTAAAAAGGGATTATGCCATGGATTACATTTAGAAACAGACTGTCTCATAATTAAAAAGGGATTATGCTGTGGATTACATTTAGAAACAAACTGTCTCATAATTAAAAAGGGATTATGCTTTGGATTACATTTAGAAACAAACTGTCTCATAATTAAAAAGGTATTATGCAGTGGATTGCATTTAGAAACAGACTCTCATAATTAAAAGGGATTATGCCGTGGATTACATTTAGGAACAGACTGTCTCATAATTAAAAAGGGATTATGCCATGGATTACATTTAGAAACAGACTGTCTCATAATTGAAAAGGGACTATGCCATGGATTACATTTAGAAACAGTCTGTCTCATAATTAAAAAGGGATTATGCTGTGGATTACATTTAGAAACAGACTGTCTCATAATTAAAAAGGGATTATGCTGTAGATTACATTAAGAAACAGACTGTCTCATAATTAAAAAGGGATTATGCCATGGATTACATTTAGAAACAGACTGTCTCATAATTAAAAAAGGGATTATGCCATGGATTACATTTAGAAACAGACTGTCTCATGATTGAAAAGGGATTATGCTGTGGATTACATTTAGAAACAGTCTGTCTCATAATTAAAAAGGGATTATGATGTGGATTACATTTAGAAACAGTCTGTCTCATAATTAAAAAGGGATTATGCTGTGGATTACATTTCATGTGCTGACTTTTGCACAAATGATATAGTATAGCAAGTAATTAGAAAATGTTGATGTCATTTCTAGTTGTCACCTGATTCTCAATGTTGCCAGATGGCATTCACTTCACAATATTCACTGACACACACCACTTTTTAGTACCAATTGTGACCTTGTTTGCTCATAGTTTGGAGTACTGTCAAATCATCAGGGTCCAGCTTAATTGCAGTCCTAGTAAGATGTGTGTTGAAAAGTGGCTACATTAATCTTTGCTTGTGCTTTGAACTTGTGGTGACCTTCCTATTAATTGAAAGATGACTCTAATGAAGTGTATGAGTTGATAAGAGGTGTTGCAAAGTCAATTATTAATCATTCATTAATCAAAATGACAATTATGGACCAGTGACCTGGATGAAAAGGATATATCTCTAGACCATCATAGAAGTTTGATGAAAAAATATTTCGACTCCAGTAACCTTGACATTTCTATCTAGAAATCAATAGAAACCTGTCTCTCCCCAAGTATAGTCAACCTCTATGAAGTTGAATGGGAAAAAGGTGCAAACCAAAATTCCAGTTTTGGCTACAGTGACATCAAGACAATGCTGCCACTTTCTAACCATTGTTTATCTAAGAAATTGGATGAAATATTGCAGTTAGAATTTTGGACCTGGTTATTCAGAAACCAAGTCACAAATTTCAGTTCCAATGGCTATGACCATTTTCTTTTAGACTTCAAATTAATTCAGCTGACTTTCTAAAGTATTGTCCACCATTAGGGTTAATGTGAAGTTTGATGCACCAAACAGAATCCAAAAATTACAAAAGTCAGGGCCCTTTTATTGTTAATTTTGTATCTTCTACCTAAGAGTTATCCAGCTATGAGATTTTGAGCTTAAAAGGACACGCAACTTTAAGTTTTACTCAGACATTTCTGTATTCCCAAAACCTGGGGAGAAACAAATAAAGAAATTCTTTAAAGTTAATAAATTTTAATTTGCATTTTAAATGTGTTTTATAGAATACATGCATATTCACATTTGCTACTGGGTTAATAACTGCTGTATATACTGACTTATAAGTCAAGTCCAGCTGCACAGACCAATATCTGCTGTCACATAATACACCAGTAGAATATTGTTTGTAGTTGACCTCAACTTATAAGTGAGTATGATGGTCCTGGTAAAATCATTTCACACCCAGTTGAATCTAGTATGAGTAGCAGACAGAGGATTCATCAGGTTTGTTGTAAAATGCTGAGACTTGGTATAATTAACCTATCTATTTGTCATCAGACATGAAACTTCTGGTGCCTCTGACAGATCCTGTTAGGAACTTGACAGCAAGAGTGTTTTCCATACATCATTTTGGTCACACACACTTTCTGATCAAGTTCTAGCAGATAATGGAAATAAATTTCATGCAGAAAATCAAGTCTGGATGTATTAAGTCATCTGGTTGAAATAGGATATTGATTAGAAGCAAGATGACTATATTTGAAGCAGGTATTTTATATGATGGCATTTGGTCTGTTGACCATCTGGCATCCAATGTCATTAACACAAGTTTGTTATTGCCACTCCTCTTAAATTACTCAAAGAATTGACATGAAACTTTTCAAAAACATTTATCCTATGGTCCAGTTGGTTCTTTATGAAAATGGTGCTCCTTGGACATCCACTATAGCTGACATTGAAGCCATCTTGAAAATCTTGCTATCTCTACTCTTTCTGAATGGACTGTCATACTGACAAGGGTTTTCACTGAAAGATTTCTCATGATCTCAGTTTAGTCCTAAATGAAAATGATATCATTCAGATATTCAATATGGCAACCACAGTGGGGTTTTCACAAAAATACTTAATTTGATCTCAGGTTGGTCCTGAATGAACATGGTGTCTCTTATATGTCAAGTATGGCTACTGTATTGTCCATCTTGAAAATTTTCTAACATGATTCCTACTGACTGGATGGTCATATCAACATGGGGTTGTCATGCAACTGCTAGTATTCATGCCTGCTTGGTCCTAATGGTGCCAATCTGATATCCAATATTGCCCTCATAGTGGCTATCTTCAAAGTTTTGCTAATCCTGAATTGACATGTGGTTTTCAGTATGTTACGAGTCTACAGTCATAATTAAGTAACAGAAAAGTGTGAAAACCAACAAAGTTTTGTAAAATTCAACAAATAATTTATTTTCTTAGATTACAAACTGAAAATCTAAAATGAATTTACAGTATCATGAATTAAATCCCAAAATAGTAAAATTCAATCACAAGTGCAAATGTATAGAGTTCCAAATGATGTCCATGTAGTCTTGAATGTGCTAATGTACCAATAGCCTTTTGATATATCATAGTCATTATTATCCAAAATGTCCTAGAATGAATTTTCTATAATTCTAAATTAATGATTTAGTCTAAGAAGTATTAATGTGCACTTTGTAATTCCAGTGAATAAATCAAATTAAATAAATCCACATAAGTTCCAAAGTGAACACAACAATAACACCGATTCCACTTCAGATGTTAAGGTAGGAATTAATAATTTTGAAGTAAACAACATTAATGTAAAAGCAAAGACACAATAATAGAGCCAGGATGTAGGTTAATTTCCTTTCAAAAACATTCTAAATTGTCAACAAGATTAGGAATTTCCAAGTGAAAAAGTAATGTCCTAGACTCAGATTCAAAGAAACATGTCTACTTCCATTAATAATGATCTGAATATTTAATTTATAATGATAGAGAATATTACCTGTCTGTTATGTTGTTTAGTGTCACTAGTCAGGTAGACTATTAACTTGACTTTTGAAAAAAGTAAATTACAAAAAATATATATATATATATATATATATATATATATATATATATATATATATATATATATATATATATATATATATATATATATATATATATATACACACACTCAACCACTCCGGTGGCCAAGTGGTTAGAGCATCCACCTTGGATGAGGGCGGTCGTGGGTTCGATCTTCAGCTGAGTCATACCAAAGACTTATAAAAATGGTACTAACAGCTGCCTCACTTGGCACTCGCCATTAAGAGGTTAGTGTTAGGACTGGTCGGCCTGGTGTCAGGATAATGTGACTGGGTGGGACATCATGCTGCTTGTCTGCGGCATGATGCCCCAGTGCTAGACATCACTATAAACTGCCACACTGCAGACATCGTAGCGACATGACTGAAAAATTGCTAAAGCTATGTTAAAAATCCAAATCACACACACACACACACATAACATATACTCATAGTGTGCTGTTTGTTGTAAACATTGGGAAAGTTTATAGTTAGCACAAATACGTTGATTCATCTTCATGAATTTACTGAAACTACATTGCTGCAAACATACAAAGCCCATTTGGTTGGCAAAAGCATTTTTAATGCTTCTGATTGATGCACACATATAAAGCCCTTTAGTTGTTTGAGGATATGAGTGATATGTGATCCCCACCTATAATGGTGCTTTGCTTATCATTGACTAGGGTGTTGTTGTCCAGATGAGTAATTAATGACATAAAATATGAAATTAATGGATGGCATAACAGAGATCTGAGTAAAGATATGGAATAGGACAACACTTGCCCCTGTATGTAAAATATAACAAATTAATCAATTACAAAAACTAAACAAAATTGAACACGACATTTGAATGATATGCTTTCTTTAAGTAATATAATTACAAAATTTATGTGAAATGCAATTAGCCATTCTGTTGTACTGAAAAAATAAATTTTATCATAGTATCAAGTGACTGATCAAACTCAAAATGCTGGCATGTCAGCATAACATCATTGCTTCCAGTCCTTTCCAAATCACAGTTAGTGACAGGTCATCAACGTTGTCGTGTTTCTTTTCCTCACTCTCTCTCTCCAACCTTTTTGGGTCATCAACCATAACTTGGTGTAGTCTGCACTTCTTTCCATTGTGTTGCACAGTTATGGAGCTATTTTTTCCTTCAAATAAATCAAATGTAACCTAAATATTTTTCAGGTTTTTCTTTTCTGGCAATATTTCCACTCTTGTTATGTCAGATACCACCTTATTATAACTCAACAAGACTGAGCTAATGAGGTCAGTTCTCAACACAATCACATTAACTGTAATGTCTCTCTTGTGGCTACTCACATTGCTGGAACCATGACATAACTAGACTTCTCAGATAAACTATTACATCCCACTGTGGGCTATAAAATTACTAGCTGAATGATGTCGGTTGACACACACCAATTTAACACTTGGTTAAGAAAATCCATGACTTAATTACACAAATGAATTGATGGACTTCACGTCTTGTCGTAACTACATTACTTAGTAACTAAAATTCATTGACATAGACATAGTAAAATCAGTTCATAGCATACATGCTACATATTATTTAAGACAGATAAATTAAGTCTGATGATTTGTATCAAAGTAATGCATGAAATTCCTACAATACATGATTTGTTTTACATCTGAATGAGGTAATTCAAACAAATTTATATAATACATGAGTTATATAACATTTGAGACAAATGCATGCAAACCCTTAGCTTCTGAACTCAAGGAAAATTGAATTTAAAAAATGAATAAATTCAAGAATAATTACAAACTTACATCAATGAATATACATTGCAGCCAATGGAGACTAAACTTTGTTTTTTTATTCGAGATTTTGAACCTCTATATGAAATCAAATCTCTCTCCCCTTTCCATGTCCCTCACTATTGACACTCATCCTTAAGGCAAATCTATGAGAAATACTTATTATTTCCTGGAGTCAACTTCTTGCCTTCTTACAGAACTTAGACTGCTTAATTTTACAAGCAGACTGTCTTAAATACCCTGAATCCCATCTGGGAACATGCACGCTCATTTAGCTTAGTCAATCAGGATTATTACTTTACCAAAATACTTATTAGTTATACAGAAGTAAAAAAAGTTCTTCCCAGCCTGCCTTTATTGATCTGGAAATATCATTTTATGATAATTGTTTAAAATGGACCACAACTTCCTAAACTTCATTTCTAATACCTGTCACTATGGACATTTTACTGCTATGACCTCATGCTAACATCATGTTCTTTCTGTCTGTTGTGATTGTTGACAAGTTGGATCCTAATTAAAACTCAGTTCATGCCTGAAACAGAACAGATTAATTATTACAAGTTGCAAAGCTATAGCAATCTTAGCCAATACATCAAGCCTAATGTTCATGTATCCCACTGTGCTGATCTGAATAAAATACATTACTAAAGAATGTACAGTAAAATTTATACTACAGAGAGATTAATTTCTGAGTACAGAACTTATTCTACAAAAAATTTTGCACCATTACACCCTCTATCCATGATATCAGGTTCATTGATCATCTATCCATGATATCAGGTTCATTGTAATTTTGACAAGGAAATTGTACTCAGTACTCAGCAGAAAAGAAGAAAAAGATTTAATCTTGGATTCCTAGAAATTCTTGAAATTCTTCTCAGTCAGTAGAGCATCAGTTCCTTCAAGAGACTTTTGTTCCTTCTAGGAGACTTCACAAAATGGTTGACTTTGAAATGGTTTGGGTGGGATCATTATAGTAATTACCTTGTCCATCCATTTGTCTGTTCATCCATTCACACCTCTTGTAGCCATAGTCTGCAATCCTTACATGTAACTGAATGGCGTCTGGCAGGTGAATTGCCCTCCACATGCAGATGTGCATTTTAAAGGTTTCCTTTTTCAGGTCCTATTTTGATTGTTGTTGTTGCTGTTGTTGTTGTTGTTGTTTTGAGTTTAATGCCAATTTTCAGTGCATGATAGGTTATACATGGCATCCAGTATAACCGGTGGAGGAAGAACCTGGGAAAACCTTTGATAGAACCACTGACCCACAGAAAGTTGCCAGCAAGCTTCTTACATAACTACATTATCTGAGCCAGAAACTTGAATCCAAGAGCAAGGTAAGATGGCAGTGCTGATTTTGATAGACTTATTGCCTCTTTTTGATCAACATAACATCTCCACCTCGCAGATCCTTGTAACCATCATAGCTCAGAAAAAATTCAACATATTCATTCTAATACTGTTTGGTGTTGTTACATGTAGTACTAAGTAACAGAAAAAAGCAATACTAACAAGTTTTGTACAACGTAACAATTTAATTATAAAGTATAAATGAAAATGTGAGAAGAACTTACAGTATTATGAAGTGAATCCAAAATAATCCTGATGAAGTTCTATGAAAGTCTAAAAGAATTAAAAGTTCAGTATAAATTTCAAAGCTGGAAATGTACTGGTCCACCAAGAATCTTGACATTGTCAAGATGGAGTTGTTCAGAACTCCTTTGAATCATTCACAACAGTTCCAGAAGAATTCAAATAATATCTAAGTACAACATAAAACACATCTGCAGACTCACCACAGGAATACAAGAAATAAGGATTACTTGAAAATAGGAATGAATCTGATTGTTCAGTTCTCCCCTTATATTCACCTTTTACGACTATATTTCACAAGATACCCCCATGTGACAGATCATGCTACTCATTTTATCTCAAAATTCATGTGATCTAGCCCAACCAATAGGAACTTACTGAATTCTTCTAGAGCTGTCCAAACACCATCAGCCAATGATAAATTAACCTGAAGTCATCATTAAGTCTTTTTATTGAGATTATTATTAGTAATTGTCAACACATACATAAGCATTTATTTATAGATCCATTGTAATTTTATGCTCTTAACAGACCCTTGTCACGTAGGCAAAATCTAGCTAAAGATAATATGAACAATTTACAGCCATGAATAAAAATTACAAAAAAATCATGTACCAGGAGTTACATATATATATATATATATATATATATATATATATATATATATATATATATCAGTTTGTACATTTGATTTCCAGCATTCACAGTCCACATTTAGAAGAGACATGAAAACTTCTCCAATCTATGTTAAGTTCTTCGGTTTAGGACCCTACTGTATAAATGACAGAGAGAGAGAGCGGCTCTTTGCAATGCACCCATCACTACACGCTCTAGTAACTTATTCAAGAAACAATAGCATAGTTTCACATAAGAAAGATAACAGTAGTGCCTGAATGGTGAAAATATTCAGACTGAAACTTTTGCAGATGTACAAGGAATATGTTATCAAGTATACGAGGTACATGCATGTGCCATATATATACTCACCCATAAGTCAAGTCAATCTGCAGACAGCATATACTCTTATCTGCCAGCAGATCAAGGTCTATGATGATTACTCCTAACTGCACTTACACATGTGTGTTATGTGATGGCAGATTTGAGTCTGTACATTTTACAGTTGGAACTGACTTATAAATGAGTATGTATGGTAGTCACGTATTATCAAGACTTCTTTGTATGTAAGGTGGAATAATTCAAATTTTTCACAGTACATTGATACAGTAGTTTTGGTGAACTATTGAATAAGAAGAAAAAAGGCAGGCAGACTTAAACATGTAGGTATATATATATATATATATATATATATATATATATATATATATATATATATATATATATATATATGATCAACAATATTTCATCATTTGTTTGAGAGTTTCAGATTACCATTAACATGTGATAGTGGGTAAAAATACTGAAAGGACGGTCTATGTGACCTCATTTTATATCTGACACTCATTTCAAATCAAGATTCTAAATTCACTTAAGAATAACACGGAGTATAACCACTCATTCAGTTCAACATGGCTTTCTATGAGTGACTTTTTTATTAAGCAAAATCATTCTGCAGGAAAAAAAAGAACAGCAAATTGTTACCTGAAGCCAGTGGATGCCATATCTCTGTTATTTGGTTCCTAGTTATTCAAGTTAAATGACTTAAGTGTAGCAAGATGAAAAAAACCATTTTGCTTATGTATAGTATTTTAAATTGGGTCTGTACACCTTATCATGCATTTTGACTTGCTTCATTCATTAAACTCTGCATCCTTTGATTAAAGGCTTAGTTCTGGAAACAAACACTTGTTCCTGTCACTCCATATATTGGAATCAGATGTCCTGAAACTTAAATGATATTTAACATGCTGAATCAACATTTATCGAAAGTCTAAAAACTTCTGTTTTTACAGACATTTATCTAAAGGCTAAACACTCTTGTTTTTGCAAACCATGATCTAAAGGCTAAACACTCTTGTTTTTACAGACCATGATATAAGTACTCTTTTCAGAATTCACGTAAGGATTGGCCATTTATTTTATGTTCATTGAAGTATGAACTGAAAAAAAACATTGTCATCCACTTTAAGGATAATATTTAAGTTTGCAAGTGTATGTTGTACTGTAGTGAAAGTCCAATTTAATCTGGTCAGTTGTTATAAATAAACTTTTACATCTAATAAAGACAAAATGACTAAATTTCTTTTAAAAATATGTTATATAAACCATTCTAACCTTGTCTAGCTGTGGATAAGTACATGCAAA
This sequence comes from Megalonaias nervosa, assembly GCA_016617855.1. Lineage (NCBI taxonomy): Eukaryota > Metazoa > Mollusca > Bivalvia > Unionida > Unionidae > Megalonaias > Megalonaias nervosa. Next base: position 70,883 of record JAECUM010003311.1, on the reverse strand, counting down.
ATAGTACTCAGTATTCTTAAAGTTATACAGCCAATCAGAAGACAGCAACCAGTTCACTGACAAGATATCATTTGCATACAACCAATCAGAAGATGGCAACCAGTTCCCTGACAAAATGACATTCGTATACAGCCAATCAGAAGACGACAACCATTTACCTGACAACATGACATTTGCATACAGCCAATCAGAAGACAGCAACCAGTTCCCTGACAATAAGGCACAAACTGACCATTGGTCATTAAATCGGTATATGTGCCACTTACATACAATTATAAAGTACAAGTCCAGGTGAAATCCATGATAGAGAGATATGAATATGATTAAACTGTAGTTTGGACTAAATTATAAAATAATTCCATTTGACTAAATTTATTTTTAAAAAATTCCATCTGACTAAATTATAAAAAAAATTTCCATTTGACTAAATTATAAAAAAATATCCATTTGACTAAATTATAAAAACATTGCAAGTTGACAAAATTATTAAAAAAATTTCCATTTGAATAAATTATAAAAATAATTCCATTCAACTAAATCATAAAAGTTTTTCCATTTGACTAAATTATAAAAGAATTTTCCTTTGACTAAATTATTACATTTTTTCCATTTGACTAAATTATTAAATCTTTTCCATTTGACTAAATTATAATTTTTTTCCATTTGATTGAATCATGACATTTTTTCCATTTGACTGAATTATAAAAATTTTCCATTTGACAAAATTATTAAAAAATTTCCATTTGACTAAATTATTACATTTTCTTCACTTGACTAAATTATACAATTTTTTCCATTTGACTAAATTATTACATTTTTTCCGTTTGACTAAATTATTATATTTTATCCATTTGTACAGGTATAAAAAAACATTCAAAAGGATCCACACAATCATTGCTGGAAATTTTAATGAAGGAAGAAAAATTGAATTATTGAAGCTTGTTTGCACAGTCCTCTTTAGTGTTTGAATAAATAAGACTATTTAAGTTGAAAACAGTATCCACTACAATTGTAGCAATATGGATAAGTTGCTAGGATAAATTTTTAGCTCACTTGGCCATTGACCTTCTGGCATGCTCCTTTGTCATGTCATCTTGCATCTGGCATTCAGACTTGATCAAGTACTCCTAAAAAACAACCACACTTGGCCATTGACCTACCGGCATGCTCCTTTGTTGTGTTGTCTTGCATCTGGCATTCAGACTTGATCAAGTACTCATAAAGAACAACCACACTTGGCCATTGAGCTTCTGGCATGCTCCTTTGTTGTGTTGTCTTGCATCTGGCATTCAGACTTGATCAAGTACTCATAAAGAACAACCACACTTGGCCATTGAGCTTCTGGCATGCTCCTTTGTTTTGTTGTCTTGCATCTGGCATTCAGACTTGATCAAGTACTCATAAAGAACAACCACACTTGGCCATTGAGCTTCTGGCATGCTCCTTTGTTTTGTTGTCTTGCATCTGGCATTCAGACTTGATCAAGTACTCATAAAGAACAACCACACTTGGCCATTGAGCTTCTGGCATGCTCCTTTGTTTTGTTGTCTTGCATCTGGCATTCAGACTTGATTAAGTACTCATAAAAAACAACCACACTTGGCCATTGACCTTCTGGCATGCTCCTTTGTCGTGTCATCTTGCATCTGGCATTCAGACTTGATTAAGTACTCCTAAAGAACAACCACACTTGGCCATTGACCTACCAGCATGCTCCTTTGTTTTGTTGTCTTGCGTCTGGCATTCAGACTTGATCAAGTACTCATAAAGAACAACCACACTTGGCCATTGACCTACCGGCATGCTTCTTTGTTGTGTTGTCTTGCATCTGGCATTCAGACTTGATTAAGTACTCCTAAAGAACAACCAGAACAATTTCAACCACATTTGGCACAGAGTATCCTGGTATAAAGGCCTTTGAAGTTTTTGCAATTCATTTCAATCTGCCATCATATATCACCAACATTGTTAAAATTACAAATGCCTCAAATGACTTATCTAAAACTGCTGAGCAGATTTTTATCAAATTTGATACAAGACACACTGGCATACAAAGACCTCTCAGACTTGTACTAATGATACTAATCTGACATCATATGTTAGTCATTACCAAATATGTTAGTCATTACCAATGTTAGTCATTACCAAATATGTTAGTCATTACCAAAAACAGAAAAACCTATAAGTTGTCCTTCAATAATTGTTTTAAAAAAATACCCTGACCAATTTCAACAAAACAGGGTGCAGAGCATTTTGGCATAAAGGCCTTTAAAGTTTATGCCACCATGAAGTATGGCTGCTGTTACTGAAATAAGATCAACCTTTAAATGACTCTTCTCCAAAGCCACTGAACAGAATTTTATTGAATGTGACAGAAAGCATCCTGGAATGAAGACCTTTCACGCTGATACAAAAAATACTGATCTACCTTAAAAAATGGACACCATAACTCAAAATACAAAAAAATTGAAATGACTTCTCCAAAACTGCTGAAGAGAATTTAGCTAATTTTGATTGAAATCATCCAGGATGAAGATATTTCATGTTAGTACAAATAGTTTGCCATCAAATGTGGCTGCTTTTATTAAAAATAGAATAAAATGTTTTGCAAATTCCTCATAAAAAGCTGCTTAATAGAATTTGGCCAAATTTGACAGAAAGCATGGTTTCTTGAACATCTTTATGATTTATACAAAAATATGCCTGTTTGCCATCAAATATGACTGCAGTTATTAAAAGTAGAGACACATTTACACAACTTCATCTGAAACACACTGAACAAAATTTAACCAAAATTTGACCAAAAAAATCCATTTTGGCTTTGGGGTCTTTCAATAGTGGACAAAAACTGCTGATCCAGAAATTTAAAACAGTTATTTCCATAATCATCAGAATCATCAGCTTTAGAGAAATTTCAACTTTCTTTTCCAACTTCTCTTGCATTTGACTTTTAGGCAGATGTCAGTCAAGTGACCAATGTCAGACCCATTTGGGCCTCTTGTTTACCAACCCAGTGAGTGACCATTAACCTATGTCATTAAATTTTATATGCCCAACATAAAGTGAAGCATGTTATGTTATGATTGTCAAGAATATACTTCAAATAGTGGAGGGTGAATGTTTGGGACAGGCAATAATTGCTCGAGGGATAAAGACAACCATTGAAAAATACAGAAATAATATTATATTCCTTGACATATAACACTAATAATGCACACGCTCACACATTCCCACTAACATTACCTCTCATGATGATAATAAAATGTGATATGAAAAAAGAATAATAGAAACTGATTCAAGTCCTGTTACTCGGCTCCCTTTTAATTGTACAGTTCTATCATTGCACTATATTAGGAACTCACCAAAGTCAATTTTCCCACTTCTATCCTTCCAATCACCAAGATACATACATACATACATATATACATACATACATACATACACATCACACACACACACACACACACACACACACACACACATATATATAACATCTAAACAGGTCCCACAATTGAACACTATCTACTGTTCCAGAATTTGACAATATCTTTGCTTTTTTTGCTCATGTTTCAAATCTTCTCTTCACTGGCCATGATGCTCTTTGAGGCTCTTCTTATGGAGTCAATTTACCCTTCAATGACCAAAATGCTTGATGAGATCTGTAGGGTCACACCTTCCCTTCCAGCATTCTAAATCCACCCTTCACCAGCCAAAATGCTCAGCAAGGGCAATGGGTTCACATATGCCCATTTGCCTGACTGCCTCCATCTTCCAATTCTAACTCTGACTGACTGCTCTATGTTCACAAAACACCTCAATGTATGTATGACAACTTGCTTTCCACACAGCACAAGCATGTTGCAGGAACACAAACTTCTCCTTAAAATCGCAACATCAGTATAGTTATTTTATATCCTGTTTTCACTCTAGGTAATATGCAACCGTCAGATTGTTAATTCGAAGGGTTTGTGTGACAATGATATTGTCCCTCTGTCCACCTGTCCATATGTCTGTTACCATTTTTGTTTCCATACTGTAACTCAAGTTGTCCACTATGTACAGTTACTAAATTTGTGGTTGGTTTGCACTTGGAACAAGGAAGAAGCATGTTCATTTGGGGTCAAAGGTCATGGTCACTGTGACTGGAAGAAGAAAATGGTTTCTGCAAAACAGTTTGAGTTCGTCACCATCTAAAGGTAGCAAACCTTCCGGATGGCTTGTACTTGAGTCGAGGAAAAACCTTGTTTATTTTGAGATGAAAAGGCCAAAGGTCAAGGTCACTGTGACTGAAAGAATAAATGTTTACACAAATTCTCCAACATCTACATCACATACATGAACCAAAACTCTAAGCTTGCATTTGGGATAAGCTTCTTATGTTGGAATTCATCAGGAACATCAAGAAACAGATTTAATCTTGGATTCCTAGAAATTCTAGTCAGCCAGTAGAGCATCAGTTCCTTCAAGTGACTCTTGTGCCTTCTTAGAGTCTTCTGATAATGGTTGACTTTGAAATGGTTTGAGTGGGATCATTATAGTAATTACCTTTTCCATCCTTTTGCCTGTTCATCCATTCACACTTCTTGTAGTCTGCAATCCTTACATATAATTGACTGGCGTCTGGCAGGTGAATTGCCCACCACTTTCAGATGGGCATTTTGTAGGTTTCCTTTTTCAGGTCCAGTTATGATTGTATTTGTTGTTTTGGCTTGAATAGGAAGAAGCCTATCAATTTGGGACATTGAAAGGCTAAAGGTCATAGTCACTGTGATATCATCTTTAAGTGCATTTAAAAAACAAAAACATCATTAGTCATATATAGTGATGAATTGAAGTTGGTAAAAATAGAGCAATTGCTTCAGTATGTTTTGCAAACATCTTGGAAATGAATTTCATCCAGGCAAACAAGACTGAATAAATTGAGTTTTCCTGCTTAATGGAATATTGATCCCAAGCCATGATTATAGTTAGGCAGGTTTTGTCTAATGTCCTTTCATGAAAAGAAAGGAACATTACAGTTGAACTTCTGACTATTTGTTCATCAATATGTCTGTCATACCTTCGTTTCTGGTCTTTCACTTAAAAGTCCTTTGAGATTTAGGTGGCGCTCTACAGTTTTGTATTTTGCATAGGGTTAGAATTCTAAAGAAAAAGAATTTCCAAGGGATTCCTCACTGATTATACTGGCTATTTAAAAAAGACCCTTGTGTATCGTAGGTATTGTTCAAAGAACCTTTAATTCCCTTTTTTTGGTGCATGGTTGATGGGTGTAATGTGGGTTATAGAGTATACAGCTTGGCCTTACTCCAGATGTGCACCTTTAAAAAAAACTGCTAGATCCACTTGGTCATTTTCACTTCCTGGACTTCAGAGGTAAATTGTAAAAAAAAAAAAGAGGTGATAACCTTTTTTACATTTTATGTATTTGGTAATTCATCCATTTCACTTTCAGAAGCTGGTATTGTTTAGTTGGGCAAAATTAATTTTCCCTATTTTAATAGCTGCTAAAGATAGCATACTTTAGACTAATTCAGGCTGATTTTTTTTTAGCACAAGGGAGAAGTCATTTTAGTTAGCAGTGTGCTTTGATCATGTACAATTTCCATCAGTACAATATCCAAAGAAATGTGAACCACATTACATCAAAATAGCATAGAGGTGTGCCAACATTCTCTCCACTGTGTGTGTTTCAAATGCAAACAAGTTCACCATACATATGTGACTCTCTCAATAGTACATAATAATTGGTGATCACCCCTTAGCCAATGAAACTCCCTGTACATTGAAACATCAGTAAAAGGCATGCTGTATACAACATTGGGGGGGAAGTGGTATTTTCTTCAGGGTCAAGGTTATTGCTCAGTATTTAAAATTTTCCATCATTCTTTCCTTTCTGCATTATAACTTTAAAGTCAACAAAGAATAGGAAATTATGCTTGGGACACTAATGTGCCATAATTAGCTTTCACATACCACATTAGGGATGTTATCTTCAAGGTCAAGTTAATATTTTAAGTTTTTGCCTCACACTTACCATGCTATATCTTTGAAGAGATTTGAAACATGGTAATGAAACATGGTTTGTTATATATAATCATTTCAAGGTTTCTTGCTTACCACATTGTTGGTACTATCTTCAAGTTCAAGATCAATGTGCTAAGTTCCTATCACCCTTTTTATTTCTGTGTTAGAACTTGAAAGCCCATCGAGATTAAAGGAATAAAACTTGGTATAATTATACATCATTATTAGAAGGTGTGCTGCAGACTGCATCAAAAGTTCTATTCTTAAGGTCAAGGTCGTGGGTCAGTATTTTAAATTTTCAATCACATTTTCTTTGCAGCTTTATTTCTTTAGAGCTGCCTTAGATAAATCAAAGCTTGGTATAATTACACAGCAGATTTAGAAGATGTTTAACGTGAAATATGGAATGCTATATTCAGGGTCATGGTCACAGGTCATTATTTTAGGTTTCAGTCACATTTTCCATTTTTCTCTATAACATGAGAGCAGTTTAAATGGATCAAACTTCATATACTTGTATGTTGTCAGTAAAAGATGTACTGCTTTCCATATATGGGTCCATTCTTTAAGGTCAAGGCCATGGGTCAATATTTTAAGTTTTATTCTGTTTGTGCTATATATCATAAACTCTGCTTGAGGCACAGAGTAGGGCCATAGTACACACAAGTTTCTCAATTTGATGGCATCAAATGTATGAGTTAAGCTTATATCTACAAGGTAAAGGTCAGTGAGGATTCCCCCCCCCCCATCACCCACTTCCATTTTTAGTGCTTTTACTCTAATATCTTTAAGAAAGAATCTTGATATTTGCTTTCTTTCCATGTTTGCCCAGTAACTCTACAGTTATGTGACAAAGGTCACATATTTCATTTTTGTATACTTTTGACGGCCTCACTGGTAAGTAGGGCACAACAATTCACTATAGAAGAATGTTCCAACAATTTCAGAAAGGAATTATATAGAAGTTTCTTGTTCAGATTAGAAGCGTTTTCTTCTAAGATAAGTTAAAGGGGTTTCCTTGGAAAATTGGGTGTGGGATTATTAGTGTGTCAAGTAGTCACAAATAAAATGTGCCAACATTGTTTTGAGGTTGGAATGGGCTTATCGTTAAGGATGGGCTTCTCATCAGAGAGGTATGGTAATTTTTTAGGTTGAATGGAGGAGAGATTCAAACTTTCATCTGCTGCATGACATATCACTGTTGATTTGGATTTATTCTTTATCTTGTTGAATTTCTTTAGATGACCTATAAGAACATCATCCATATCTTTGGTATGTCCTGTGGCACATTGCTATAAGCTATTAAGCTTCATTATAAGATCCTGTGGCACACTGTTCTAAACTATATTGCTTCATTATAAGATCCGTGGCACATTGCTTTAAGTTATCAAGCTTCAATATAAGATCTGTGGCACATTGCTTTAAGCTATCAAGCTTCAATATAAGATCCTGTGGCACATTGCTTTAAGCTATCAAGCTACACTATTTGGTCCAGATTTGGGAACTTCATTGGGAAAGAGTTTTGAAGACTCACATTCCACTTATGGTCCATTACTGATAGTTTAGGACATGCTGATGTGTTTTCTCTTAGAAATGTCTGCCCTGTAGAGAAGCCTTATCTGATTAATGGATCTCTTTGTTATTGTTGAAAGTAAAGGTCAAGATTTTGTATGACTTAGAATGTAATTTATAAATGATTGCTCTTGAATATCAGGATTTTAATACAATGTTGGAACCTATTACACAATATGAAATAAGTACCTGCATGTAAGTTGGATCCAACTGCACAGACCCAGATCTGTCAGTGCATTATGTAATAACAGCAGTTCAGGGTTTATGTTGTTTGTAGATGGACCTGACTTATATACAAGTATATACAGTAGCTAAAACCTACATTTGGATTCATTAAACCAGAGATGGAGTTTTCTGTGCTGACCCCACCCCACTCCACCCCACACCAGCCCTTCCAAAGTCCTAAATTAAAGAATAACTGTGACTTTCTGATAGACAGTCTTCCATCTGGATATGAATGCATGATCATACTGGATAACAGTGAAATACACTGACAATGTTATAGTCAATGGAATTAAAGCTTTAGTGTATAATTGGAATAAAGTGGTAAAGGTGTACCCAAGACTGTTATATTACCCCATATGAAACAGATGGTGCTAAGCTTGGTAAGGATGGTAAAAGTGTACGAAAAGACTGCTATACTGCCCAGTATCAGATGAATGGTGCTAAGCTTGGTAAGGATGGTAATAGTGTACCAAAAGACTGCTATACTGCCCAGTATCAGATGAATGGTGCTAAGCTGGGTAAGGATGGTAATAGTGTACCAAAAGACTGCTATACTGCCCCATATTAAATGGATGGTGCTAAGCTTGGTAAGGATGGTAAAAGTTCAGTGTAGTGAGTAATGACCTGAGCATACTACTTAGTTCCTATGAATTTTATGAACTCTAACAATTCTGATCTGCAAACTTGTAATGGTAGATCAGTGTCTATACATTTGTACCAAATCCTAGATATCTGTTACTCCATAGGTACAGCAGCTTATTGTGCTTGTTTGGTGTCATTTGGTGTAGGTGCCCCCTGAAGAGCCTTATCAGCTTGAACTTTTTGGGAGAATCTGAGGAAAACTGACTCTTCCATTAGAGGTGATAATAATGGGCATGTCATGAATTATAAACTTCTCAAAGAGGCAATAGAAACCAGAAGCAAGTGGAACTGACAGCACAATTATAGGGTCAATGCAGATGATGGCAGCCAATCCATGGTCAGAAAGAGTCATTTGTTGGGTCTTGGGTAAGTTTTTATTTATGTGAGATTAAAAATAAATATTTATTCATGATATGGTGTATATATTTCACTTTATCTAGGAGGAAGAACGATTAGAGGTTGGATTAGTACAAGATACTCTTTCATTTGATTTTTCTTGGCTATAACATTAATGGAATCTTAGACATGGATTTAATAGAGCTGTCTGTACAGGCATTTAATACAGCTGTCTGTACAGGCATTTAATACAGCTGTCTGTACAGGTACCAACAACATTACTAACTCTAAAACATTTGACAATATTAAGTATTATATTGATTTTGTTTTAGACTCATATAACAAATGAACTAAGACAAAAAATTCTAAATTTTGTGAAAAGCACAGATGGAACTTTTAAATAGCCATGAAAATTTTATAGGCAAGAATTTATAATTTATAGTGGTTGTATATTTTGATTTTATTTTCTTATCTAATACAAGATATGTAGCTATCACTGTGTACATTTGGCTATTTGCTTGTCATCTGTAATCATTTTAGTTTCAGAAGCAAAACTCAAAAAGTATTTAAGATGTCTCTTTGAAACTTGGTAGAGATTAGTTGTCCAGATTTGCCTTTTGGTTTTCATAATTCCTAAGTTTCAATATTTTGATTCTTTTTCTCTGTAAACTTATTTCTTACCTACAATTTTGGGTCTGGAACATTATATTAAAATACATTGAAGATATCGGTTTAAAAGTTGGTAGATATAGTTGTGTAGATATATTAGACTAGTTGTGTAGATATGTTGGACTGGACTTTACAAAATGGAACTAACAGCTGCCTTGCTTGGCACTCAGCATTAAGAGGTTGGTGTTAGGACTGGTCGGCCTGGTGCCAGGACAATGTGACCGGGTGGGACATCATGCTACATGTCTGCGGCATGATGCCCGGTGCTAGACATCACTATAAACTGTCACACTGCAGACATCGTAGTGACATGACTGAAAAATTGTTAAAGCTAAGTTAAAAATCTAAATGACATCACATCACACAGATATGTTAAACTTGGTCTGTAGATATATTAGACTAGGTGTGTAGATATGTTAGACTGGTTGTGTAGATATATTAGACTAGGTGTATATATATATATATATTAGACTAGGTGTGTAGAGATATGTGCCTTTTCCTATTTACAATTCTTCAGTTTCAGTATTTTAGCATTTTTGTTCAGTTTGTTCATCCAGCCATATGTTATTCACACTTTTGTTTTTGGATCAAAATTCCAAACCTGTTCAAAATATCCCCATTTATCTTATCTTCCTTCTATTATCCACACTTTTGTTTCTGGGGCAAAATTTCAAAACTGTTCAGATATCTCTGTGAAATTTGTTTTTAGATGTGGTGTACCTGTACCTTTTGCTATTTATAATTCTTCAGCTTCAATATTTTTCATATTTTTGTTCATCCATGCCTTCATCCATCCATCCATGCACCATTCACAGCACAAGATAAAATGATATCACTGATGATGTGGGTTTGAGTTTTGGTATTAGCCAATGTGGGTATGTGAGAAAGCTTGCCAGTAGCTTTCTGTGGCTTGATTGTTCTTACCAGGGTTTTCCTGGGTTCTTCCTCCACCAGTTATACTGGTCACAAAGTATAATTTATCTTGCACTGTGAAATAGCATTAAGCTGAAAACAACAAAACAATACAGTGCTTTGCTGTAATATTTTGCTAGAACTTATATTTTAGGACACAGTCTAAGACCTGGTGTCACTTTGAGGCAAAGGTCTCAGTGATTTGCTGGAAATAAAACAGATGAAGTTGGAGATGAAGTTTGCGTCAGTTAGTCAGAAAGGAAATATTTAATGTGATCTTACCACTACACTACTATAATAGTAAATCTTTTGTGTCTTGAAAAATTTGACTTACTGTCTTTTTGTTACGACCACTATTATGTGTAGGCTGACACATAATCGTGGTCATAACAAAAAGACAGTAAGTCAATTTGAAAATAGTGAAAGGAGGGGGGTAATGTATATATTCCAGCATTTGAAATGACCTGAACAATAGTATAATGTGTTTTTTCCCAGAGGCAGTTGTACAAATGAGAATGCTTTTTAATTCATACTTGGTCCACTGTTTTTAATAGCACACAATCAAAGTACATGAGTGATGTCTCATCCATGTTAATTATGACATGATTATCAAACTCCTCCTCTTTTCACCTTTCCATTGTAAACTTGAGGAACAAAGCTATTAGGTCGTGCAAATCATTGCATAGACACTGAGCAAGGGAGATCTTGCTCCTAAGCACCATCCAGGGTCTTTTCGAGCAATCCTCTCCCCAATTCCAAGAGAGACATTGAAGTTATTGTCCAGAATTTGTCATGGATATACACAATACTTTTTTAATGTGCCCTTTCTGCCACATTTTCATTGTTTATTTGCTTTTTGTTCATGGTTTCACAGATAAAAGCAGAACTTTCATTTCTGCAGCAAAGCTGGAGTTTCTAGTCATGTTTATTCATTTCAATCTTCCCTTACAAGCAACCCCATAAGTGAGGGTCAGAAGGTCCAAGTAAAAGTTCAAGGTTAATTTTGTAAAAGTTCAATTTTGGTAACTTTTAAAGCTAAAGTTTCTAGTTGCATGGCAACAGATTACATTTTAGGGTAAATGGGCCTAATTTAGGTTACATTTCATAAAAGTTGAATTTCGGTATTGACAAAATGATCCAGCTATAAACCAGTAACATTTAAAATATTATCATATTACCTGATAAAAACTGTTGAATAACCTTCATTGATGTTGTTCCGAGTGGTCCTAAAATCGTTCTGTACATTCTGGAGTATAGTAGCATGCTCAGAATAGGGATGTTACTAGGGTGACGGTTTATTCTTTATACTGATTTCTGGCTTTACATTTCCTAGTTGAGAGCTTAGTGTATTGTGTAATTTCCTGCATAAGTTAATTTCCCAGTGATATACTGATCATAAATTATAAAAAAAAGTCTCAGTACTGGCATGCTGCTGTTAAAGCTGCCAGTTAAAATGTCTCTGATTTCCTGGGAGGAACATCAGTGTTAATAAGATCTCTTTTTTCCTGTCTCTTGTTACAGAATGGTTTGAATGAAAGACCATGTTCATTGCTCCTGCTGCACAATTATATATATTGTTGTAATGCAGTCACATATGTTCACATATGGTTTATCCTTAGTCTCCATCCAGGAGATCAGTACCCTCTGACCCAATGAAAACACACCCACTGATGTGGCATGAATGTTTTATACCTTATTGTAATTTAGTAAGTAGATCTGATACCTCCCTGTAAGAAATTGACAAATCGAAATTAGTAACTAGGTCTCATGCATCCCTAAGAAATTGACAAATTGTAATTTAGTAATTAGGTCTCATACATCCTTAAGAAATTGACAGATTGTAATTTAGTAACTAGGTCTCATACTTCCCTGTAAGAAATTGACTAATTTAGTAATTAGGCCTCTAACACCCCTGTAAGAAATTGACAGATTGTAATTTAGTAACTAGGTCTCATACATCCCTGTAAGAAATTGACAGATTGTAATTTAGTAACTAGGACTTCCAAGCAAAGATTGGTGGGAAATTTGCACCGTTCACCATCCTCGACATGGACACGTTGATCACCACCTTTAATACAGCAACAACCGAAACAGCCAGCGAGATCCTTGGTAGACATTGCCCAGTCAAGAAGCCCTGGGTCACAGCTGAGGTCCTGAACTTGTGTGACAAGAGGAGGGAGCTGAAGAAGAAGAAGAATGATACAGAAGGGGCAGAGCAGTATAAGGCAGTCAACTGGGAAGTCAAGAAAAGCTTGAAAAAAGCAAAAGAGAACTGGATAGAAGAACAGTCCAAAGACATTGAGGGAAACTTGAAAAGGAACAACAGCAAGAAAGCATACCAGCTGGTCAAAGATCTAACAAGCACAAAACAACGGCGAGTTACCTCCTTACAGGACAAAGCCGGAAACTGCCTCACAGAAGAAAAAGACATTCTGAAAAGATGGACAGAGTACTGCGCAGAACTTTGCAACCACCAGCCCATAATAGATCCAGAGGTACTGAATGTCCCTCCAGCAACTAACAATGACAACCACCCTATCCTACAGGATGAAGTAGCAGCAGTGAGATCATTGAAAAAGAGGAAGTTGGCAGGAGTGGACAACATCCCAGGAGAACTGGTCCAAGCAGGGGGAGAATCAATGATTAGCGCCCTCACAAACATATGCAACAAGATCTGGCTAACAGGAGAATGGCCATCACCATGGACACAATCACTGATCATCACTCTCCCCAAGAAAGGCAATTTACAATAGTGTCAAAACCACCGTACAATCAGTCTTATAAGCTATCCAAGCAAAGTCATGTTGAGGATACTGTTAAACAGACTAAAGCCACAGGCTGAAAAGATCATTGCCGAGGAGCAGGCAGGTTTCAGAGCAGGGTGCAGCACAACAGAGCAGATCTTCAACCTCAGGATATTGTGTGAGAAGTACCTCCAACACCAGCAAGATCTGTACCATTTGACAGGGTATGGCATTTGACAGGGTATGGCATGCAGCCTTGTGGGTGACCATGAGACTGTACAACATCAATGCCAACCTCATCACAGTAATAGAGCACCTGTATGACAAGGCCACCAGTGCAGTATACTTCAACAGCAGCATAGGGGACTGGTTCAGAGTGACAGTCGGAGTCAGGCAAGGCTGTCTGCTCTCTCCCACACTATTCAACATCTTTCTGGAGAGAATCATGGCTGACGCACTTGAAAAGCATGAAGGGACAGTCAGCACCGGAGGCAGAACAGTCACCAACTTATGTTTTGCCAACGATATTGATGGACTAGCAGGAAATGAACAAGAAATAGCTAGCTTATTAGAGAGCCTCGACAAAAACTCCGCAGCCTACGGCATGGAAATCAGTGCAGAGAAGACCAAACTGATGACCAACAACACCAAGGGCATCAGTACTGACATCAGGGTCCAAGGTACAAAGCTAGAAACAGTCCACAGCTTCAAGTATTTGGGGGGAATTGTAACAGATGAAGGACTGAAGCCTGAAGTACTCTCCAGGATTGCACAGACAACAGCAGCGCTGACAAAACTGAAGCCCATCTGGAACAACAAGAACATCGCACTCAGTTCAAAGGTCAGACTCATGCACTCACTGGTTATCTCCATATTTCTCTATGCCTGTGAATCATGGACCATAACAGCTGACTTAGAGAAAAGGATACAAGCCACAGAGATGAGATGCTTCCGAAAGATTCTTGGCATCTCATACAAAGACCATGTCACCAATGAAGAAATACGGCAAAGGATCAGACAATCAATTGGGCCTCACGAAGACCTCCTGAGCACAGTGAAAAAATGTAAACTGCAGTGGTATGGGCATGTCTCACGATCATCAGGACTTGCCAAGACAATCCTGCAAGGCACTGTACAAGGAAGAAGAAAGAGAGGCAGGCAGAGAAAGAGGTGGGAAGACAACATTCGAGAGTGGACAGTCTTGACATTGAGTGACTCAATGAGAAAGACAGAAAATCAAGAGGAATGGAGGAAGCTGATTGTTCGGTCTTGTGTGGTGCCCCAACGGTCTGCCAGACTACGGGACTGATGATGATGATGATGAACTAGGACTTATACATCCCTAAGAAATTAATAGATTGTAATTTGTAACTAGGTCTTATACATCCCTAAGAAATTGACCGATTGTAATTTATTAACTAGTTCTTATACATCCCTAAGAAACTGACAAATTGTAATTTAGTAACTAGGTCTTTATACATCCCTAAGAAACTGACAAATTGTAATTTAGTAACTAGGTCTCTAACATCCCTAAGAAACTGACAAATTGTAATTTAGTAACTAGGTCTTTATACATCCCTAAGAAACTGACAAATTGTAATTTAGTAACTAGGTCTTTATACATCCCTAAGAAACTGACAAATTGTAATTTAGTAACTAGGTCTCTAACATCCCTAAGAAACTATTGTAATTTAGTAACTAGGTCTTTATACATCCCTAAGAAACTGACAAATTGTAATTTAGTAACTAGGTCTTTATACATCCCTAAGAAACTGACAAATTGTAATTTAGTAACTAGGTCTCTAACATCCCTAAGAAACTGACAAATTGTAATTTAGTAACTAGGTCTTTATACATCCCTAAGAAACTGACAAATTGTAATTTAGTAACTAGATCTCATATATCCCTGTAAGAAATTGACAAATTGTAATTTAGTAACTAGGTCTCATACTTCCCTGTAAGAAATTGACAAATTGCACAGTTCCATTTGCCTATCACCAAATGTCAATTTGGTTTTGTTTATTCAAAATTCTAGTGAATTGCTGAACAATCTAAAATTAGTGCATGCCTGAACCATTTCATAATGATGTCTGGATGATGAGCATGTCTGACTTGGACAACATAGTTCACTCATGGTCTGAGGCCTAGACACATTTCACAAATGTATAAATTAAAATTATCATTAACAGTTTATAATTTTTTATTTTTGAAAATGTTTGACAATGAATATACAATTATTCATCTTAGCAAAACCATTTAAAGATTATTGCATCTTTCTTTGGCATTTTCAAAGAATAGTTGCTTTGACCAAATCAGTTTAAACTGGGCCATTTACCAAAACGTAACTTGTTACTGAAATAGAACCAAGCATTGTTTAATAAGTGTACAGTATTTAAGTGTACAGTATTTTTGTAGTAAGGCTTCTAGCTGAGGATTACATTTCAAGACTGTACAAGAAATGTTTTATTACTTTAATATTTATGCAATACTCTTAATATCAACCAAAAAGGACAAAAGTGCACACTACACCAGAATCTTGAATCTTGCCACAAGTGCAAAAAATAAGTTGTGAAATCATATTGGATAATCAACAGAAACCAAATTTTTCTTCTTCATTAAAATGTCCTCTTCTGTCCCTCTTGAAACGTACTGGTCATCTCTGAAAGTTTGGTTTGTCAAAGTGACATAAGTACATGTGCATTGTCCACCTCTCCCCAGTTATCAAGATCAGCATCCTGGATCTTGCTTGTAGAATGTTTTAATATGTCACACAGCTTTCAGATGATATCCTTGTTCTCTAAAAGCTGTCAAACATTCTACAAGGCTTGATACATTTGTGAAAAGTGATATCCATGAAAATGTCTTATTTTGCAGTAGTTAGTGTTTTCTATATGTAATTAAATTATTTGTTTGTAAGTTTAAATTTTTTAAATTTTTTTTATTCCATTGCATGTTATTGTAATAATAATTTTGTCAACTGGATTAGATTTTGTTTAGAAATTCAATTCAGTTCAGTTTGACCTGATAAACAACCAGTAGCTGAAATATTGTATCTTTTGCTGACCTAATTCAGAACCAGTGCCAGGTCTGGAGTAAAAAACTTTTTTTATTATTCATTTCTAGAGAAAGAATCATTGATTTTAGCTTAGGCTATACTAGAGTATGTGACAATTGGCATGTAAAAAAACATTCTCCGATGTTCAAGAAGGTGACCACGTGACCCTCAAATGGGAATCTGTTTTCCATCTTAATTTACTGTATAGTTGTTTTCTTGAGAAGAAATAGCCAGTTGGGCTTTGAATCTCTGACACTTAAAGGTGTCTTGTTGTGACCAGTTTGAGTTGAATTTTTATTTTTTGAAATTATTGATTCTTACCCTGGAAATACTAGTGCTCATCAGAATTCTTGAACAAAGGCATTTATCAAAATTTATTCAGAAATTCTAACTGGAATATTACTTTTTTGTGAATCAACAAGGAATTTCATCAGGATTTGAACTGTGATTCATTTAGGACTTTTTGTTGATAGGACTTATATTTTTTTTAATTCATGGATTAATTTTGGATTTGATTTGTAAACCATAAGTCCTTTTTCTTATTTTTACCTTGTTTTTCTAGGGAAATAAATTATTTGTTAAATTTTACAAAGCTTGTTGGCTTCACTCTTTTCTTGTTACTTTTGTATGAGTCTAGACATGTGACAAGAAAATTGGGGGCTCATCCTTGGAATATATGAATTTTGGCTAAAATATTTCAGAAAATTGTTTTTTGAAATTTAAATTCCCCTAGTTTTCAGAAATTTTTTAAATCCCAAGTATTATTTCACATTTGTTTGAAATCTTTAGTGAAATCAACAGGCTTTTTTGCAATTTCATCAAAAGTGGAAATCTTTCTGTCAAATCCTACCCAGGAGCAGTTGAATTGTTTGACAAAGGATGAATTGCTTGAACCTGCCAGAAAATATGATCTCTCTGAGGCAAAAACTTCTTTAACGAAGCAAGAAATAAAAACCATTTTGGTCCAGTATTTGGTAGAAAAGAATGTTTTGGATAAAAGTGTTTTGGTTTCGATCAGTAAGTCTGTATCAGACTCTGACATAAAAGTAAAGGAATTAAAATTAAAATACAAGATGGAATTAGAGTTAAGAAAGCTGGAACTTCAGAAAGATAAAGAAGAGAAACAAATGCAATTACAATTTAAAACAGAAGAGAGAGAAAGACAAATGCAGTTACAGAAAGAACAAATGCAGTTACAGAAAGAAAAAGAACAAATGCAATTAGATAAGGAAGAGAGAGAGAGAGATAGACAGATGCAAATGCAAAGAGAGAAGGAAGAGAGGGAATATCAATTTAGAATAAAAGAAATAGAGCTGGCAAGTTAAATGCACATTCCCACTTCACATACAAATTCAAGTTTTGATATTACTAAGAATTTTAGGTTAGTGCCTCCTTTTAGTAAAAAAGAAGTAGACAAATATTTTCCTTATTTTGAAAAAGTTGCTGAAAATTTGAAATGGCCAAGGGAGCATTGGATTCAATTATTACAGTGTTTAATTTTTGGCAAAGCCTGAAATATCTATGCATCCCTGTCAGTACAGCAAAGTGCTGGCTATGATCTGGTTAAGGAATGCATCTTAAAGGGTTATAAGTTAATCCATGAGGCTTATCATAAAAAATTCAGGAACTATAAAAAAGAAGCTGGACAAACTCATGTCGAATTTGCAAGAGAAAAAGAGCAGTTATTTGATAGATGATGCTTAGCCAAGAAAGTTGATCAAGATTATGAAAGTCTTAGACAACTTGTATTACTTGAAGAGTTCAAGAACTGTGTCCATAGTGACATTAAGACTTATCTTGATGAGCATAAGATTGAAACCTTGGAAAATGCTGCTCGTGATGCTGACAAGTATTTCTTAACTCATAAAGTTCCTGTTGTAGGCAAGTCTTTCACTCAGCAGTCTACTGGTAAAAAGGTATTTCAGCCTAATACAAGCCCTTCTAAATCTCAATCTGGCACAACTTTTAAAAATCAAGCTCTTGATAAGCTCGATCAAAATTCCTTGTCTCTTCCTACGTGTTCCTATTGCAAGAAGAAAGGACACGTTATTTCTGATTGCTTCAAATTGAAAAGTAAGCATCAGAATCAAGATAGACCTATCCCAAATGCTATTATTTCTAAGAGGTCAAGGTCATGGTCATGTATTCATACATTTGTTGGGTCTAATAAACCCCAGTCTGATTTTATTATGGAGAATTATGAACCATTTATGTCAAAGGGTTCTATATCACTCTTGGGTGATTTGGCCAATCCTATCCCTATTAAAATTTTAAGGGACACAGGAGCGTCTCAGAGTCTTTTATTATCAGGTACTTTGCCTTTTTCTGAGAAGTATTCTTCTAATGAGAGTGTTCTTATTCAGGGAGTAGAGTACGGCTTTATTAATGTTCCTCTCCATTCTGTAAATTTGTCATCAGACTTAGTTTCAGGACCTGTGACAGTCAGGATAGTGTCTACTTTACCCGAAGAGGGCATTCATTTATTACTAGGCAACAACCCAGCTGGAGATTAGGTTGTGGTTAATCCACTTGTAACTGACAAGCCTTCTTTGGATCAGAAAGTTGATCCTATTGAAAAAGAATTCCCTGATTTATACCCAGCTTGTGCAGTTACTAGAGCTATGGCAAAGAAAGCTCTTGTGAATGATGTTGATAAGGAAAGTATTCCTTTAGCTGACACATGTATTGGTCAGGCTTTTGATGAGGTCACTTTCACTCCTTGTTTGGATCAATCAAAAGGTATTGATCACAATGATCCTCTTTTAACTACTCATTCTCTTTTTCTAATCAGGGTGACAAACGACATTCACTTGTCATCAAACAAGAAAAAGATCCTGAGATGTCCTGTTTGTTTCAGAGGGCCATTAATGAAACTGAAGCCGCTGAAGTACCTGTATGTTATTTCATTAAAAATGGAATTCTTTTGAGAAAATGGAGACCTCCCGAGGTACCTGTTGGTGAGAGTGGTCAGTGAACTATCAAATTGTAGTTCCAAAATCTTACAGACAGGAAATATATGTACTTAGTTTGGCCCATGAAACTCCTTTAGCTGGTCATTTAGGGATTAATAAGACTGATCACAAGATCTTGACTCACTTTTATTGGCCAAAAATCAAAAGTGATGTTTGTAAATACTGCAGATCTTGTCATACTTTTCAAACGGTAGGAAAATCCAATCAGAAAATACCTAAGGCTCATCTGCAACCTATTCCTGCATTTGATGAACCATTTAGCAGAATAATGGTAGATTGTGTTGGTCCCTTACCTAAGACCAAGTCAGGTAACCAATACTTGTTGACCATTATGTGTGCGTCAACAAGATTCCCAGGGGCAATTCCTTTGAGGAACATTAAAGCTAAAACAATAGTAAAAGCTTTGATAAAGTTTTTTACTCAATTTGGCCTTCCCAGATCTGTCCAATCTGATCAAGGGTCAAATTTTATGTCTGGAATTTTCCAGCAAGTTATGCACGAATTAGGCATTCCGCAATTCAAATCTTCTGCCTATCATCCTAGGAGCCAAGGGGCTTTAGAAAGATTTCATCAGACTTTGAAAAATATGATTCGATCATATTGCTTTGATACGTGTAAAGATTGGGATGAAGGCATTCATTTACTGTTGTTTGCTGTTAGGGAGTCAGTTCAAGAATCTTTAGGATTCAGTCCCTTTGAACTAGTTTTTGGACACACTGAGTGTGGACCATTGAAGTTGTTGAAAGAGAATCTTCTTTCTAATGAAGATGCTGAACTTAATCTTCTTGATTATGTTTCCAATTTTAAGTATAAGTTGTCAAAGGCTTGTGAGGTTGCAAAGGTGAACCAACACTCTACTCAGTCAAAAATGAAATTAAGATATGATAAAAACTCAACAGAAAGGAGTTTTCAGCCTGGTGATAGAGTTTTAGCTCTCTTGCCCATACCACAAAATCTTCTTCAGGCCAAGTATTATAGTCCCTACACAGTTGAAAAGAGAGTAAATGATTTAAATTACATCATAAATACTCCTGGGAGGCAAAAACAAAAACAACTATGCCACATAAACATGTTAAAGGAGCATATTGAGAGAGATAGCCAGGTAAATCATGCAATTAATTTAGTTTTACCTGTCCCACTCACTGAGGATTTAAGTGAAGGAATGCAATCGGACACTATTGGTTTTGGAGTGACAAATCTTTGGAATTCAGAAATTATGAACAATCTGGACCAGAAACTTTCACATTTGCAACAACAAGAAAGGAATGAACTTAAACAGTTATTATTTGAATATGAGCACTTATTTCCAGATGTTCCTACAAGAACAAACAAATTATTTCATGATGTTGAAATTGTAAATTCCAAACCTGTAAAACAACACCCATACAGGATGAACACTCTTAAACAGGAATACTTGAAAAAAGAAATTCAGTATTTGTTGGAGAATGATTTCATAGAGCCCAGTAAAACTGATTGGAGTTCACCATGTATACTTGTTCCAAAACCAGATAAAACTTTCCATATGTGCACTGATTATAGGAATGTGAACAGTGTGACAAAAACAGATTAATTTCCGTTTCCAAGAATTGATGACTGGATTGATAAAATTGGAAATGCCAAGTATGTCACCAAATTTGACCTTCTGAAAGGATTTTGGCAAATTCCACTAACGGAAAGGGCAAAGGAAATTTTGGCATTCGTAACACCAGATGGACTTTATCAATATAAAGTGATGCCATTTGGGATGAAGGGTTCCCCAAGTACCTTTCAACGTTTGATGAATATGATTACCTCTGGTCTAGATAATTGTAATGCTTATATCGATGATGTCATCATCTACAATGACACCTGGAAAGAACATCTAGCAACAATTCGGAAATTCTTTCACAGACTCACTGATGCAAGTTTGACAATCAGTTTATCCAAAGGTGAGTTCTGCCATGCTTGTGTGACATTTCTAGACATATTGTGGGACATGGACAAGTTAAACCTATAGATGCTAATGTCAAGGCTATCTCTGAATTCCCTGTGCCTGTCAGTATAAAGCAACTGATGCGATTTTTAGGTATGGCTGGATACTATCGGAAATTTTGTTCCAATTTTTCTAATATTGCTGAACCCCTGACAAATTTATTGAGCAAGATAAACAAGTTTCTTTGGACTGAAAAATGTCAGGAAGCTTTTGATAAAATAAAGACCATACTTAAAAGTGCACCAGTTCTTACAGCTCCAAATTTCAGTCAATCATTTAAACTGTCTGTTGATGCAAGTGATGTTGGGGTTGGAGCAGTATTGATTCAAGAAGATAGAAATGGTGTTGATCATCCAGTGTGCTATTTTTCTAAGAAATTAAATAAGCACCAAAGAAATTATTCAACAATTGAGAAGGAATGTTTGGCTTTGATATTGGCGTTACAACATTTTGTAGTTTACATTAGTTCAGCTCCTTCTCCAATTATTGTGTTTAGTGATCACAACCCCCTTGCTTTCATTGACAAGATGAAAAACAAAAATCAAAGATTATTATGGTGGAGTTTGTTGTTGCAGGAATATAATATTGACATCAGGCACATCAAAGGAAAAGACAATTTAATAGCAGATACACTTTCCTGTGTATAGAAATATTATTTCATGTACACTTTGTATAATTCATAAGAGTCCTTCTTATGTAATTTTTTTTTCCTCATATAATTAATCTATGGTAAAAAGAAAGCTTTATTATATAAATCTTTCTTTTTCTTTTATGGGGGGAAATGTTATGTATATGTAATTAAATTATTTGTTTGTTAGTTTTGAATTTTTTTTATTTTATTTTATTCCATTACATGTTATTGTAATGATAATTTTGTCTAATGGATTAGATTTTTTAAAAAATTCAATTCATTTCTGTTTGATCTGATAAACAACCAGTAGCTGAAACATTGTATCTTTTGCTGACCTAATTCAGAACCAGTGTCAGATTTGGAGTAAAAAAACTTTTTTTATTATTCATTTCTAGAGAAAGAATCATTGATTTTAGCTTAGGCTATACTAGAGTATGTGACAATTGGCATGTAAAAAACATTCTCCGATGTTCAAGAAGGTGACCACGTGACCCTCATATGGGAATCTGTTTTGCATCTAAATTTGCTGTATAGTTGTTTTCTTGAGAAGAAATAGCCAGTTGGGCTTTGAATCTCCGACACTTAAAGGTGTCTTGTTGTGACCAATTTGAGTTGAATTTTTATTTTTTTAAATTATTGATTCTTTCCCTGGAAATACTAGTGCTCATCAGAATTCTTAAATAAAGGCATTTATCAAAATTTATTCAGAAATTCTAAACTGGAATATTATTTTTTTGTGATTCAACAAGGAACTGTTGACACTGCAACACTGTGAAGGTTATGGCATATGTCATCACCTTCCATCTTGGAATTTCACCGGGATTTGAACTGTGATTCATTTAGGACTTTTTATTAATAGGACTTATATTTTTTTTTAATTCTTGGATTAATTTTGGATTGATTCATAAACCATAAGTCCTTTTTCTTATTTTTACCTTGTTTTTCTAGGGAAATAAATTATTTGTCAAATTTTACAAAGCTTGTTGGCTTCACTCTTTTCTTGTTACTTTTGTACGAGCCTAGACACGTAACATTAGAAACAGATCCTTCAATTGCATCACCATCCTACACAGTCACAGCAAGGAGTTTCTGGTATTTAAAGAAAACTCTTTTAAATGGCTCTAAGTTGAAATTTTGATGGCTGATAGTTGCAGACAGCAGACATTGCTGAGTGACATGGTTTACATGGCCTGTTAACACAAGGGAATGTGATTTCAATTGGATTGGTGATGGAATCTCTCTGTGCATACTCAGCAGCCCACAGATTAAGAATATTCATGTAAAACTGCTTGTTCCTACATCTCCAAGATACAATTAGACAAGTGTCTGAAGGGAAGAAGGGATATCATTATCAGGCATGTAAGTTTTCTACCTATAATGGTAGCAGTTTCCTTCTTCTAGAGTTTCATGGCATTATAATGTTCACACCTATAATACTGACTTCCTTTCTAGAAATGGCACTGATAAAAAAGGCTTTATTGTCTTCCGTATAATGCCTCTTGTTACGATCTTCTTTTACATTGATATTTCATGTATCATGCAACTGTGACAAGGCAAGATAGCAGTCACATGATGAATACTGGTAACTAGTCTTAGTAACTAACATTTGATGATTGAAAAATACATTTCCCAGATATGTAAACCATTCAAGGGGGCCAGGATTAGCAATGTCCCTGTCCCTCCAGTCAGTGGTTGAATCCTCATGCCACTTGCTTTTGACAAGAATGGCAAAAAATTGCAATCTAAAAATTTAGGGGTCTGACAGTATGTACTGTGTTCATACCAACAATGCTGTTTGGTTATTAGTACTATGTTTATATTAACAATGCTGTTTGGTTATTAATACTATATGTGTTCATACTGACAATGCTGTTTGGTTATTAGTATTGTGTTTATATCTACAATGCTGTTTGGTTATTGGTACTATCTGTGTTCATACAGACAATGCTGTTTGGTTATTGGTACTGTGTTCATACCAACAATGCTGTTTGGTTAATAGTACTGTCTGTGTTCATACCAACAATGGTGTTTAGTTAAAAGTACCATGTTCATACTGACAACTGTTTGGTTATTAGTATTAATTGTGTTTATGCTGATAATACTGTTTTGTTGTTATTATCTGTGTTTATAGTGATAATGCTGTTTGGTTATTAGTACTGTGTTCATACCAGTAAGGCTGTTTGGTTATTAGTACAGTCTGATCAGCCTGATGAGTGAATGTTATATGTCTGTCATAGAGAGGAATTTGATTCAAAGTACTATACTGAACTGGTAATTCTGAAAAATGGTTAGTGCAAGGTGGACAAGAAGTCTCATTAAACACTTTAGAACTTCCCAAATCTAGAAAACACAAGCTATAGTGCAAGTGATGCATGGCTACACTTGACAACTTTCCAAATCTAAGCATGTTATTGTTAATTTTCTTTCAGATTTGACTATATCTTCAATCTTTTCTATCAGTTTGCAGTGAACAGTGAAAGATAAAATATATCACCAGTATTTCTGATGTTGTGGAGATAATTTATTTCATTTTCAGATGCTAAATCAGTCTGCTGAGGTAGTTTTTGTTTTCATTTTCAGATGCTAATTCAGTTTGCTGCCATTAAATCTTCATTTGTGGATCTCATACAAAATACAGTTATCTATATTTACTGACCTAGCTTAAAGTGTTACTGAGTATATGCTCTTAAAATAAGTAATAGAAAAGAGTGAAGACAACAAGCTTTCTAAAATTTGACAAATAATTTATTTCCCTTGAATACAAAGTGAAAAATAAGAAAAAAAAACTTACGGTATTGTGAATTAAATCCAAAAATAATCCAAGAATTAAAGACACCAGTCCTAGTGATAAAAAGTCTGGAATAAAACTCAGTTCAAGTCCCGAAGAGATTTAAAATTGAAGGCGATGACATGTCTGTTATAGCCTGCATTGTATTGATGTGTCAATAGTCTCTTGTTGAATCAGAGAAATGTTATTCCAGGTTTGAATTCAGTATAAATTCCAATGAACGTCTTTATCCAAGAATTCTGTCAGAGCACTTTTGTATTTCCAGAGAAAATAATCGCTTGAATTCAATAATTTGAAGAAAATAAAATTCAGCCCAAACTGGACACAACATAATACAACCCAAAGTGCTAGATGTCAAAGCACGACTGGTAAAATTTTGACAGTCACAAGATAATATAGTTCTCTGTTTGACCTCAGGTCACAAATTAGCATTTTCTAAAAACAACCATTACCTCATGGAAAATAACTTTCTAGCATGATTTAATGAGCCTTGTTTATTTAAAACATAATACCCTATAAAATTCACTTTGGGATCCCCAAAACACTGACCCAGATCAACATGTTTACCTGAATAATAATTTGGTGAATGAACTCATATCCACAGAGAATAATGGAGCTATTATTAGTTGTTTACATCAATGAAATAAAAAAAAATTTAAAAGTCAATTAGGTCAAACAGAACTGAACTCAATTTTGGATAAGGTCAAGTACAGTAAACATTTTTAAATTACAATAGCATGTAATGGAAAAAAAGAAAATTAAAAACTAACAGACAAACAATTAAATATACATAACAAAATATATACATCTCATAAAACATACAAGTACCCATATTTACTGATCAATCAAATATGAGAGCTGAGAATGAAGCATTTCACCTACAATACTTGAGTGAACATAAGTTTGCCTTTAAGTGTCCTGTCAGTATAAAAGTAGAAGTGAGGGATACCCCCATTCTCCACCCAAAGAATAGTGGAGATGTGCGCATACTCTTTTTGGTGAATAATTAGTGATGCTGGCATGTTTAGAAACTGGGACCAAGATACTTATCAAAGAGTGCCAGATGAAATGTTGTGATGTCACAGGCTTTACTGTGCACAGACAGTTGTGATGGAATTTTTTACATGTGCTTTACTGTGCACAGATAGTTGTGATGGTTTTTGTGACATATGTTTTACTGTGCACACACCACTGTGATGGTTTTTGTGAAACATGTGCACAGACAGCTGTGATCGATTTTGTTGCATGCTTCACTGTGCACAGAGTTGTGATGGATTTTGTTGCATGTTTTACTGTGTACAGACAGTTGTGATGGATTTTGTTGCATGCTTCACTGTGCACAGAGAGTTGTGATGGATTTTGTTTCTTGCTTCACCATGCACAGACAATTGTGATGGGTTTTGTTGCATGCTTTTACAGACAGATGCGATGGATTTTGTTGCATGCTTTTACAGACAGATGTGATGGATTTTGTTACATGCTTTTACAGACAGATGTGATGGATTTTATTACATGCTTTTACATATAGAAGTGATGGATTTTGTTACATGCTTTTACAGACAGATGTGATGGATTTTGATACATGCTTTTACATATAGATGTGATGGATTCTGTTACATGCTTTTACAGATGTGATGGATTTTGTTGCATAGGGTTTGCTGTGCACAGACAGTTGTGATGGATTTAGTTACATGCTTTTAAAGACAGTTGTGATGGATTTTGTTGCATGTTTTACAGACAGCTGTGATGGTTTTTGTTACATAGGCTTTACTGTGCACGGACAGTTGTGATACTTTTATTATGCTTTTTAGGTATGTCATGGTTCTGGTTGTATGCTACCTAATCATGTCTAAATATAAATATGCTGAAATTCCTTTAATTATTTCTAGTCGTTTTTACATCTGAAAGATTGAGTTGATGAAAACCCTCTTGATTTAAAATGAAATCTGATTAAAATTGTAAATCTCCAGATTTCACCTTGTTAGGATAGCACATATGATTTCGAGTTTAAAAAACCTTTGACTTATAATGAAACAACAAACTTGAAGACCAAATAGAACATGCATTGCTGCATTTTTCTTGAACATATGTTTGGCTTGCAGCAGGGACATCTTGATTTGGTCATGTCCATCGATCTATCCACATGTCAATCAATCTATCCATACATCCATTTATCTATCCACGTGTCCATTGATCTATCCGCATGTCCATTGATCTATCATCATGTCCATCAATCTATCCATAATTCCATCAATCCATCCATACTTCCATCAATCTATCCATACGTCCATCGATCTGTCCACATGTCCATCAATCTATCCACATGTCCATCAGTCTATCTATACTTCCTTCAATCTATCCACATGTCAATTGATCCAAAAAAGCTCTTCATTGCATGAATACTATTTTACAAAGATCGATAAAGGTCAATAAAGGTCAATTGGCATGTTTTTTGTATGTATTAAGTAGATGGATCTCCAACAGAAAAGTATCAAGAAAAATTCTGCTGGCCTGGTTCTTAAAACCTGGGTATTTAATTATTTTAAAATTTTATTGATCATTTATAGAAAGGGACAACATCAATAATGATTAGATAATAAGCAGATAAACATAAGCTTTCTCAATCTACAAACATTTTAGTTATTAACACCCAAAAGCTGGCCTTTGTTCAACATGCCATGACTTCATAGTTATCTATTATTGGTCCTAATCTGTGTTGTTGCAGGTGTTGAGTATTGTATTTACCTCAGATATCATTGGGACATTTCTGGGTATTTGACTCACTGATAAACCAATTTCAGATTTTGCTAACTGTAAATAATCTGGTACAGTGTGTGTCAGGTGTGTGTTTTAATTAAACCATGACCATAGGCTATTTTTAGAAGTTGTATGGAATTTAAAATTTAACAATTATTGTATGTTTCCAATTTTGAAGTGAGTTTCAGTTTAATATTATTTTTGTGTTAAAAATTTATTATTGAAATATGGGATGCAACATATTTTGGTTTTCAGAGAGAGAGAGGGTTTGGATCATTGGAAGAAAATGAAGATATTAATTTTTATAAAAATAAACACTTGATGGACTTGAAAACTATGCTTGAATCAAGTGTTACCATGTAGGCATGGGAGTTGATGTTTGTTTGCATCATTGTTTTCCTGCAGGAAAAGGGTTCATGGCCTTTAATAAGAGAAGAAGAGATAAGAAAATGGATGGATGCTGAATTTGTCAGGAAATTGTATATGAATAATGCTGACATAAGAAGCTTGTTTCTATGCAGAGAATGTGTTTACTTATTTAGGTTCTTGCTTTACATGCTTTGTAGCATGTTTTCCCTCATTAAAGTGCAGACTATGGCTGCTGCGTAATAACTCAGGCAACAAATATTGTCCCCCTCCTTTTTGACAAAACCATATGAAAGAAATGGAACTTTTTTATATACTTATATAACATCATTAAAAGGCATTTAAATGTCGCATTCTGGGTCCTATCTTCAAGATCAAGGTCAATGGCCAAGATCAAGGTCAATGGCCAAGATCAAGGTCAAAGGCCAAGATCAAGGTCAATGGCCAATCTTTAAGTTTTTCTCCACAATTTTCTTTCTACTTGATAATTTTAAAGCCATTGGAGATTAATTGATGCAACTTACACTTTTCTTTCTACTTGATAATTTTAAAGCCATTGGAGATTAATTGATGCAACTTACACTTTTCTTTCTACTTGATAATTTTAAAGCCATTGGAGATTAATTGATGCAACTCACACTTTTCTTTCTACTTGATAATTTTAAAGCCATTAAAGATTAATTGATGCAACTTGGTATGCTTGCAAATCATCATTAAAAGTTTATTGTTTATTATATATGGAGTCCTATCTTGAAGGTGAAGTTTATACTTTCCATTACATCCTCTAACTTTGCAGCTGTTTTGGGATGTAATAATAAGTCTTGTTACACTAATATATGATCATTTTGAGTTCTATCCAGGTCACATGTGACTCATTTAGGTTTCAGTTACTCTTTCCTTCTGCTCTGTAATGTATGAGTTATTCAAGATGAATTGGGTATACTTATATATTGTTAATAAAACATGTAGTGTCATTGTATTAAGTTGTGGTGTCATTGTAATAAGGTGTGTCATTGTAATAAGGTGTGACATCATTTTAATAAGGTGTGGTGTCATTGTAATAAGGTGTGGCATTGTAATAACGTGTGGCATTATTGTAATAAGATTTGGTATTGTTGTAATAAGGTGTGGTGTCATTGTAATAAGGTGTGTCATTTTAATAAGGTGTGTCATTGTAATAAGGTGTGGTGTCATTCCAGTGTGAATTGAGCATCTTTTCAATAGCTCCCTTCACATCAGTCACTTCCCACTCAACAACTGAAGACAACAAGCTTCCAGAATGTTCGTCATCTCCAATAGATTTGCAAAAGTGTTGAAACTATCTTACAATTGTAGGATATGACAGAGAATTACATCAGTAAACTTTATCCACATTGGCTTTGATATCAGTCTGTGAGTATCCTTGGAGTGCTCGGATTTTACAACATGAACTTTGCACAGTAGCAGAAATGTTCTCCTTCTCTGACATTTTTAGGTCACTGTCATGTACCAGCATGCATATGTCACATGCATATATCTGCAAGTTTCTGGCATGCTGTAGATAATTTTATTGAACATTATTTTGTCTAATCCATTTGTGGTTAAATTTATTGACAATTTCAAAGAAACAAAAAAGTTATTAAAAATATTCAGAACTTTTCAAATATCCCTTGTAAATCATTGACTGGATGATAGTAAATCTTTCCATTTGTACACAGATTTAAAAAATTGCTTTTGGTGATTATTTTTTGTCAAGGTCACATTGGAGAAAGCTCTGCATGGTCACTGCTTTGGCAGCAGTGTGCATGTCTCTATCCTTTCATCCATATGTTTTTCAGTCTGTCCATCCATCCAGGTGCTGTTAAAGGCTTTTATTTTCTAGCTAAATTAAAGGTGGATGTAGCTGTAAGCAGGTCTCCTGTGGTCTTCCAGTCATCTCTTTAACCCATGTGGCAATAGGGGGTCTCCTATGGTCTTCCATCCATCCATTTAACCCATGTGGCAATAAGGGGTCTCCTATGGTCTTCCATCCATCCATTTAACCCATGTGGCAATATGGGATCTCCTATGGTCTTCCATCCATCCATTTAACCCATGTGGCAGTAGGGGGTCTCCTATGGTCTTCCATCCATCCATTTAACCCATGTGGTAATAGGGGGTCTCCTATGATCTTCCATCCATCCATTTAACCCATGTGGCAATATGGGGTCTCCTATGGTCTTCCATCCATTCTTTTAATCCATATAATACTTTATGTGGCACAGTCAATGTCATTCATATCATACATTCATACAACTGTATCATGTTTCATAAAGACCATACGACACTGTCTTATCATATGTTCATAGAAGTGTATCATGTTTCATATAGACCACACCACATAATCTTATCATACAATTCTATCATGTTTCATACAGACCGTACCACACTGCATTATCATACAATTGTTTCATGTTTCATATAGACCATACCACCAAACTGTCTTATCATATAACTGTATCATGTTTCATGTAGACCATACCACACTGTCTTCTCATACAACTGTATCATGTTTCATGTAGACCATACCAAACTGTCTTATCATACAACTGTATCATGTTTCATATAGACCACACCACACTGTCTTATCATACAACTGTATCATGTTTCATATAGACCATACCACCACACTGTCTTATCATACAACTGTATCATGTTTCATATAGACCATACCAAACTGTCTTATCATACAACTGTATCATGTTTCATATATACCATACCAAACTGTCTTATCATACAACTGTATCATGTTTCATATAGACCATACCACACTATCTTATTATACAACTGTATCATGTTTTATATAGACCATACCACACTGTCTTATCATACAACTGTATCATGTTTCATATAGACCATACCACACTGTCTTATCATACAACTGTATCATGTTTCATATAGACCATACCACACTGTCTTATCATACAACTGTATCATGTTTCATATAGACCATACCACACTGTCTTCTCATACAACTGTATCATGTTTCATGTAGACCATACCAAACTGTCTTATTATACAACTGTATCATGTTTCATACAGACCATACCAAACTGTCTTATCATACAACTGTATCATGTTTCATATAGACCGTACCACACTGTCTTATCATACAACTGTATCATGTTTCATACAGACCATACCAAACTGTCTTGTTATAGAACTTTATCATGTTTTGTATAGATGGTACTACCACACTGTCTTATCACAGAACTGTATCATGTTTCATATAGACCAGGGTCTCAAACTCAAACCACATGGCTGCATGGGGGATATTTGTATGGCCCAAGGGCCACACCACCTTCTTATCTCTCATGACACCTGGTGACGCCAATCATTCTGCAGTCCACAGGATACCTGGGCCACATGTTTGAGACCTCTGATATAGACCATACCACACTGTTTTATCATATATTCATATAACTGTATCATGTTTCACATAAGTGTTTCATGTTTCATATAAGTGTATCATGTTTCAAATAGACCATATCACACTGTCTTATCATCCATTCATAGAACTGTATCATGTTTCAAATAGACCAAATAACAAAATTATTAAGTACATTGTATAAATGCAGTAAACAGCAAAAAAAGAATTGATGCAGAATACTCAATGCTGTTTTTTATTCTTCAAAAGGCACAAATAATAATAATAATAATAATAATAATAATAATGATGACTTTATTTAATGAAGAAGTTCATTTCATCATTAAACTGTGAAGTCTTATGATGTGCAATTTTTACAGTTAGACAATAAACTGTTAATTGATATTTATGTCATCAGACTGAAATCATAATCTGTGGATTATCACAATACAGCGCCACACATATGTACATTTGTGACGTTTGTTTCAATACTCATGTTGTAATCTAAAAATTGAGAAATTTCCTATTTCTCAGATTTTAACTAAAATCTGGCATACAAAGAGGCAGAGCTGCCTTGGAGGCCTGTGACATTAATTAGCCTAAATATGTAGGGTAAAGGATATCATATAAACACATTAGGAATACAGATAAGGGGAACAAAATCTGCAAATCTGTCAACATGTAGATTTAAAGCAAACAAGTCAGGTTAAATATTTTACATGGTAAATTTAGAAATGATCTATTTTTAGCAATTCATGAAGTAAGTTGTTTGTTTTATATAGGGACATATGGAAACAGTACTTTTACTCACAGATTTAATTTCATTCAGGAATTCTTGGTGTCTAGAATTTCTTTTGGCAAGACGTATTCCAAAAGCTGTCATTTCAGATTTTCCTGTAGTTTTATGTTGTTGTTTTTTTAAGACACTTAGTCTGAAATCCATCAAAAATAGTGTGAGATGGGGACAATGCTAGGAAATGAAATGATCAGGATGATAATTTAAAAATACAGCCATTTCTATTCTTCATATATACTTTTGCAATGTCATCAGAATGATCAAATCTTTAGTTTATTTTCCTCCCATATGTTTTTTTAAGTAGAATCGGAAGTGGTTATTTTTGGAGAGATTTATAAGCATTTCACATTTGCTCTGCTTTTGAAAAGGTACATTCCTAAAACATGTAAACATTTTGAAAAGGTACATTCCTAAAACATGTAAACAATTTGAAAAGGTACATTCCTAAAACATGTAAACATTTTGAAAAGGTACATTCCTAAAACATGTAAACATTTTGAAAAGGTACATTCCTAAAACATGTAAACATTTTGAAAAGGTACATTCCTAAAACATGTAAACATTTTGAAAAGGTACATTCCTAAAACATGTAAACAAATTAATCTGGACCTGTGTTCCAAATTTTTGATTTATCCTTGTGACTGCAATGCATGAAATTTGACTTGTATTACATAATTATCCTTTACCAGAATTGCATAGATAACATTAATTGGAAAAAAATGTATGGTCCAAAATTTGTCAGATGAGAATACACACTGTATTGGCTTGTAGGTCTTTGACATCCAAATGATCATTTATCCTTTGTAACTTTTCCATTTTACAACCATTTAATTTATCCAGATATTATATTATTTGCCCAATAAAACATGTCATATACAGTCGAACCTCCCTAAATTGTTACAGTGTTGAGATGTGTATGTGTGTGTCTATCTGTCTGTCTATGTGTGTGTGTGTCTATCTGTCTGTCTATGTGTGTGTGTGTCTATCTGTCTGTCTATGTGTGTGTGTGTCTATCTGTCTGTCTATGTGTGTGTGTCTATCTGTCTGTCTATGTGTGTGTGTGTCTGTCTGTCTATGTGTGTGTGTGTCTATCTGTCTGTCTGTGTGTGTGTCTATCTGTCTGTCTATGTGTGTGTGTGTCTATATGTCTGTCTATATGTGTGTGTGTCTATCTGTCTGTCTATGTGTGTGTGTCTATCTGTCTGTCTATGTGTGTGTCTATCTGTCTGTCTATGTGTGTGTGTCTATCTGTCTGTCTATGTGTGTGTGTCTATCTGTCTGTCTATGTGTGTGTGTGTGTCTATCTGTCTGTCTATGTGTGTGTGTCTATCTGTCTGTCTATGTGTATGTGTATCTATCTGTCTGTCTATGTGTGTGTGTGTATCTATCTGTCTGTCTATGTGTGTGTGTCTATCTGTCTGTCTATGTGTGTGTATATCTATCTGTCTGTCTATGTGTGTGTATGTCTATCTGTCTGTCTATGTGTGTGTATGTGTCTATCTGTCTGTCTATGTGTGTGTGTGTGCATGTGTCTATCTGTCTATTTATGTGTGTGTGTCTGTCTATGTGTGTGTCTATCTGTCTGTCTATGTGTGTGTGTGTGTCTATCTGTCTGTCTATGTGTGTGTGTCTATCTGTCTATGTGTGTGTGTCTATCTGTCTGTCTATGTGTGTGTGTCTATCTGTCTGTCTATGTGTGTGTGTATCTATCTGTCTGTCTATGTGTGTGTATCTGTCTGTCTATGTGTGTGTGTGTCTATCTGTCTGTCTGTGTGTGTGTCTATCTGTCTGTCTATGTGTGTGTGTGTCTATCTGTCTGTCTATGTGCATGTGTCTATCTGTCTGTCTATGTGTGTGTGTGTGTCTATCTGTCTGTCTATGTGTGTGTGTCTATCTGTCTGTCTATGTGTGTGTCTATCTGTCTGTCTATGTGTGTGTGTGTCTATCTGTCTGTCTATGTGTCTGTGTGTGTCTATCTGTCTGTCTATGTGTGTGTATCTATCTGTCTGTCTATGTGTGTGTATCTATCTGTCTGTCTATGTGTGTGTGTCTATCTGTCTGCCTATGTGTGTGTGTCTATCTGTCTGTCTATGTGTGTGTGTCTATCTGTCTGTCTATGTGTGTGTGTGTCTATCTGTCTGTCTATGTGTGTGTCTATCTGTCTGTCTATGTGTGTGTGTGTCTATCTGTCTTTCTATGTGTGTGTGTCTGTCTGTCTATATGTGTGTGTCTATCTGTCTGTCTATGTGTGTGTCTATCTGTCTGTCTATATGTGTGTGTCTATCTGTCTGTCTATGTGTGTGTGTCTATCTGTCTGTCTATGTGTGTGTGTGTCTATCTGTCTGTCTATGTGTGTGTGTGTCTATCTGTCTGTCTATGTGTGGGTGTGTGTGTGTGTGTCTATCTGTCTGTCTATGTGTGTGTGTGTGTGTGTGTGTGTTTAATTCTGTCACAATCCTACAGATATAGTGCCAGTTCACTGAAGTATTTTAAAAAATGTGTGTGTGTGTTTTGGATTTTTAATGTAGCTTTAACAATTTTTCAGTCATATCATAGTCTGCAGTGTGGCAGTTTATAGTGATGTCTAGCATGATGTCCCACCCAATCACATTATCCTGACACCAGGCCAACCAATCCTAACACTAACCTCTTAATGCTGAGTGCCAAATAAAGCAGCTGCTAGTACCATTTATAAGTCTTTGGTATGACTCGGCCAGGGTTCGAACCAACAACCTTTCGCATCTGAGGTGGATGGTCTAAAAGTAAAAAATGTAAAACTTTCAGAAGATAAACCCATTTAATTAAATGTAAAAGGATTGCCTAACAAGATAAAGATAAAAATGTTAAAATTCTTTAAATAATATACAGAAGAAAACAGAAGGGTAAAATTTCTGCCATCTTTTGGTTGGGTGGTGGGAGGGTGACAATTAGAGAGATTTGGTTACTAATAGTACAGACTTATTTGAGCAAAATTCATAGCCAATATGTAGAGAAGATGGATTATGGAGGGGTCAGTTCAAAGAATTTCCACTTCATGTTCAGTTATATTTTGTAATTTTACTGGAAGAATAGGGTAACAAAGTTTCCATGAAAATGATTACGTAGAATGGAATTGTAACTGGCATTGCTTAAGGACTCTAGCATTGACATCGGTGCAAAGTGGACTCCCTCCTCTGATGTCACATGGTTTCCAATTGATGATGGAAAATATGCGTCAAAAGAAACCCTTGAAGGAAGAGTCTTCACAAAGGAAATTTAAATCAACATCAGTGGAATTCTTAATTATGCTAAAGACCTTTCAATGTTATACAAAAGTGATGCAAAGTGGATTCCCTCCTCTGATGGCATACGCCTTTGGTTTCCAAATAAAGTGTGCCTGTTAATCC
Organism: Megalonaias nervosa; assembly: GCA_016617855.1. NCBI lineage: Eukaryota > Metazoa > Mollusca > Bivalvia > Unionida > Unionidae > Megalonaias > Megalonaias nervosa. The sequence continues at coordinate 35,651 of JAECUM010003311.1, read as the reverse complement.
CAACTGATTTTTGGGAAAATAAACAGGATTTTGATTTTCTGACTATTAGAACTTGATATTATAGCTTTGAATGCTAGAAATGCTATGGCCAGAAAACATTGTACAAACATCAAAAGAAACCCTTTATGGAAGAGTCATCACAAAGGAAATTTAAGATCAACATCAGTGGAACTCTTTATTATGCTATAGAAGAAAGGAAAAATATCAGCATCAATGGAGTGCTTTATTATGCTAAAGAAAAAAGGAAATATAAATCAGCATCAATGGAGTGCTTTATTATGCTAAAGATATTTCAATGTTATACAAAAAGCATGTATATAAAGAATATAAAAGCAATTTTTTCATTTCAACATATTATTAGCCTCGGAAATTGAAGAAGCAGTATTCATTATAACATCCTTCATTAAAATACATTTCCTGTTGAAAGGCATGTATGGTCATCTTGCTGTATAATAGTACAATTATACTACATATACTTGCTTGTAAGTCAAATCCAACTGTGAACTATTCAGACCTAGATCTGACATTGCATAATGTACAGGTAGATCTGGGTCTTTTTGTTACATGAAAAGAAACCCTGCATTTTGAATATACAATATAACTGCCAAATCCAAACCCTGGATAAACTGTAATGTTGAATCTTAGTTAAATGATGATTAGAGGTACAGTCGCTTCAAGAATCCTTTAATCAGAATTACACTGAATCATCATCCATTGTCCTCATTATCTTTAGATTTGGGGTGTCTATACTGTTACTGTGTTTTAAGACATTGTCCTCATTATGTTTAGATTTTTGTGTGTGTGTGTGTTTGTGTGTGTGTGTGTGTGTGTATATCTATATATATATATATATATATATATATATATATATATATATATATATATATATATATATATATATATATATATACTGTTACCATGCTTTAAGGCAATGCATATAGAGATTATAACCAGAGTTAAACTGAAATGTGAGTCAGAAAGATGACTAGTACCTCCTATGAGGGTGTGGGTTAGAGGGTTTGGTCAAACACAGTTGTACCTCCTGTGAGGTGTTGGGTTAGAGGACCCGGTCAAACACCCTTTCCCAGTTAAATAGTACTATTTCATTACTAAAACCAGGGAAGTTGGTATCATTGGTATCATTTTAGATAAAACTAACCACCCCTTCCTCAAAGTGAAACCCCTGTTGGACAAATTTTCTGGTAACAGTGTGGTAACAGCTGGCAACAGCCTTTAAGTGGTTGTGTATGGTAACAGTAGGGGCCTTTAAGTGGATGTGTGTGGTAACAGCTGGCAAATTGTTTTAAAGGGTGTGGATTGACATATGCAGATGTTTCCTAATCCCACTGCAGTTTTTACAGAGTCAGTTTGGAATTTAATTCAGAAACTGGAGTGGAATTAGCAAGGATTTATCAGTCAATCCTGTCACAATATAATCTGATAATTTTTACCTGATGTAAGGAAATGCCTGAATTAGTCTAATTGTTACTTTAATTTAAATGCTGTTTTAATGCTACTATCTGATTATTTGACAACATTATATGTTTCATTTTCAAGCATAACTAACACACCCACGCTGTATGAATATCAGTTTAAATTTCAGCTAAAACCAAGTTCTGACAGTTTTCCAAGATAATTGCTTGCAGTAATGATTATAAGATCTTGTTTCCTTCCCTCTCCCATCTTTGTTTTGAAGTAAAGGTATGGAATTGGAATTTTTGTTTCTTTTGCACAAGTTGAATCAAAGCAGCTAATGGAGCATCACTCTTCCTATTTAGACGTTTTTCTTTGACTTTTCTAATGAATGTGGTTTATATAATAAATTTTAATACAATGTTTTAAGAACATTGCTTTCTTGACCATTTTAATTTCATTTATAGACCTCTTCAAAGAACATTGCCACTGTTTCAAGGACTCCTCAAAAGCTACTAATAGAATTGGTAAAATTTAACAGAAAGCATCTTAGAACATTGCCACTGTTTCAAGGACTCCTCAAAAGCTACTAATAGAATTGGTAAAATTTAACAGAAAGCATTCTGATATGAAGCCCTCTTATATTTATACAATTGATGCCAATCAAAAAGATTTCTGTTACTGAAGTTACAAAAAACAGAAAACCTTTAAATAACATCTCCAAAATGACTGAAGAGAATTTGACCAAACTTGATAGGAAGTATCCTGAAAAGTCTTTCAAATTATTACAAAAATGCCAATCCACCATCAAATACAGCCACCATTACTAAAAATAGACAAACTTTTTAACAACTTGTTCCCCAAACCTGATGAATATTTTGACCAAACTGAGAACATCCTATCAGGAAGGTCTTTCAAACTGATACAAATTATGCCAATCCACCATCAAATATGGTCACCATTGCTAAAAATAGGCAAATATTTTAACAACTTGCTCTCCAAAGCTGCTGAATAATTTTACCAAAATTGATAGCACCCTGTCATGAAGGTCTTTTAAACTGATCCACCCTCAGATATGACTACTTTTAGAATGGAAATTAACAAAAACAAAAAACATAAATGACTTTGCAGCAAAACGTATTGAATAGAATTCTGCCATATTTGATAGAAAGCATCCTATCACATGGTTGTCTGTGCTAGTAATAGATAAACTTTTGAAAGACTTCTTCTCTGAAACCACTCAACAGAATTTGACCATATTTGAAAGAAATTATCATGGCTTGAATACATGTAACTCTCAAACTGGTGTAAATTATGCCAAACTGCTATCAAATATGAATGAAATTACTGAAAATAGGGAAACCTTTAATTGACTTCTGCTCAAAAACATTTGAATAGAATTTGACCAGACTTAACAGAAACCTTCATGGTATGAAAGACCTTTCTGGTTGACACAAATAATGCTGGTCCACTATAAAATATGGCCACCATTATTAGAAGTTGAAAAACCTTTAAATAATTTTTCTATAACCACAGAATAGAATTCAAACTAACAGAAAGCATTCTGGCCTGGAGATGTTTTTGATTTATACAAAAGATGCAATTTGCCATCAAATATGACCACCATTGCTTAAAATAGAAAACTTTTAAACAACTTCTCAAAAACTGCTTAATGGAATTTGAGTCAACTTTGACAGAAAGTATACTGGTATAGAGGCTTTCAAAATACTGCTGATGCCGATCCACTGTCTAATCTGGCTTCTCTTACTAAAAAACATGATAACCTTTACATGACTTCTTCTCCATAACCACTGAACATGATTTGTCAGAAAGTATCCTGACATGAAGACTTTTCAAAATGTTACAACTCCACCATCAAATATGGCTGCTGTCACAGGAAAAGGAAAAATCTTGAAACTTTGTTCCCAAAACTGCAGAATAAAATTTAAGCAGATTTGACTGGAAGCATTATGACATATTTGTTCAAGTGATTCCAACCCACTACAATTGTGGCTGCCATTACTAAAAATAAAAACATTTAATTAAGTTCTTTTCAAAAACTGATAAAATTAAATTGACCAGATTTAACAGAAAGCATCATGACATATATTTTATTTTAATTTTATGCAAATGATTCTGATCTGCCACTGGTGCAGAAAATGAAAGAACATTTAAACAAATTTTTCTTGAAATCTGCTCAGCAGAATTTGACCAAATTTTGCAGAAAGCATCCTGGCATAAGGGGCATTCAGTTTTGCTTGTTCTTCTTTTTTTTTTTTACAAATGATTGCCAATCCACTGTCAGATATTGCTGCTGTTACTCAACACAGAGGAAAAATTTAAATGACTTCTTGGACACTGATAAAAAGAAATTGCCCAAATTCGACACAAATTATTCTGATTATTAGGACTTTTGAATTTATATAAATACTCTTATTTCCTGTCAAATAAAGCCATATTACTAACAATGGAAATTCTTTTGAATGACTTCTCACATATTTACTTGACAGAATTTTCCCAACTTTACAGAAAACATTCTGGCATGAAGGTACCTTTTGAGTTTATACAAATGATGCCAACCAGCCATCAAATATAGCTGCTGTTCCTAAAAATAGATAAACCCTAGCTTCTAAAACACTGCTGAACAGACATGGATTAAATCTGACTGAAAGTTTGAAGGCCTTTTAGATTGATAATATCAGTGCTGTTATGCCATCAAATATGGCTGTGATTAGTAAATATAAAAAATATTTACACAGCTTTATGTAAAAGAAACTGCTCAACAGAATTTAACCAGCTTTGACACAAAGCACCCTGTCAAGGGAGCCTTTTGATAGCAGACAACTGATGCTGATATGGCATCAAATATGAATGAAGATACAAAAATTAGAGAAACCTAGAAACAATTGTTTTCATAACATATACAATCAACAACACTGATATACAATCAACAGCACTGGAAGAAATTTCAGTAGAAAGCATTCTCCTGACTCAGATATCTTTACCAACTGCTCTTGAATTGGATTAGGCTGTTAGGCAGATGCTGGCTTGTACTGGATTAGGCTGTTAGGCAGATGCTGGCTTGTACTGGATTAGGCTGTTAGGCAGATGCTGTCTTGTATTGGATTAGGCTGTTAGGCAGATGCTGTCTTGTACTGGATTAGGCTGTTAGGCAGATGCTGTCTTGTATTGTATTAGGCTGTTAGGCAGATGCTGGCTTGTATTGGATTAGGCTGTTAGGCAGATGCTGGCTTGTATTGGATTAGGCTGTTAGGCAGATGCTGGCTTGTATTGGATTAGGCTGTTAGGCAGATGCTGTCTTGTATTGGATTAGGCTGTTAGGCAGATGCTGTCTTGTACTGGATTAGGCTGTTAGGCAGATGCTGTCTTGTATTGTATTAGGCTGTTAGACAGATGCTGGCTTGTATTGGATTAGGCTGTTAGGCAGATGCTGGCTTGTACTGGATTAGGCTGTTAGGCAGATGCTGGCTTGTACTGGATTAGGCTGTTAGGCAAATGCTGGCTTGTACTGGATTAGACTATTAGGCAAATGCTGGCTTGTACTGGATTAGGCTGTTAGGCAAATGCTGGCTTGTACTGGATTAGGCTGTTAGGCAGATGCTGGCTTGTATTGGATTAGGCTGTTAGGCAGATGCTGGCTTGTACTGGATTAGGCTGTTAGGCAGATGCTGGCTTGTATTGGATTAGGCTGTTAGGCAGATGCTGGCTTGTACTGGATTAGGCTTAACTTATTAAGGTGTTTATTTGGTAGTATAATGGATAAACAAGGATGATTTGATATAATGATATTTTAGAAATTCTACAACCATTTGCTCCAAGCATGTCAAAACCACTGCTCTGAAGGATATGTCTGGCAAATACAGTTATTTAAGGACCTCTCATTCTACTTGACTGTTTTATTTTTATCACCTACCCTCCCCTATTTGTAATATCAGGGAATATCATGTAAATATTTAAATTTCCAGAGTATAAATCTCAAACTGTTTAAGATATCTGTATAAAATGGGGTACATGTATTGGAATGGTGTTCCAGATATCTCTGTAAAAAATGTTACATATATTGGACTGATGTTCCAGATATCTCTGTAAAACGTGATAGGTGTATTGGACTGGTGTTCCAGATAACTCTGTGAAATATGGTTCATGTATTGGACATTGCAGATATCTCTATAAAATACAATACAGACCATCAAAGCTCTCTCTATGAAACTTGATATACATAATGGACTGGTGTTCCAGATATCTCTATAAAATATGGTACATGTATTGGACTGGTGTTCCAGATATCTCTATAAAATATGGTACATGTATTGGACTTATGTTCCAGATATCTCTATAAAATATGGTACAGACCATCCAAGCTCTCTCTATGAAACTTGATTAACATATTGGACCGGTGTTCCAGATATGCCCCTTGTTATTGATCATTATTCAGTTTCAATATTTGTTTATATTTATGTCCATCTTTTCTTCCATCTATCTGCTATCATAACTATTTGTTTCAAAGAAAAAGTCAAGGACCATTTATGTATTTGTTCATACTGTCAATTTTGGAGCAAAATTTATGATGTATAATGCTTTAATACTTGGTACATTTGAGCTTCCTATGTTTGAGGTAAATGTGATCAGTGGTAACCATGAATGGTCCCCATTGCATATGGTTACTGCATACAATGATCAGGTAACCTCATAAATCAATGCATATTCCTTATATGTTTAGAGTTTACAGTTTTTTTTCTGTTGGTTTACTTTACAAAACCTGCATAGGTCCATTTTCTTTGTGCTCAGAATTGTGGATAATGGTTTTGCTTTCTTTTGTTTTCCTTGCTGTCCTTATATTCACCATCCTTTTGATGCTCTTTGTAAAGGCACCTGTCTGTGGAGGAGAGTTTTGGCCAATGCTCAGGGTTACCTTTACACACAGGTGTGCCTTCTATAAGCAGCATGCACATAGAGTTCTGGTTGGTAACCATCTTTGTCACTTTGAAATGGCGGCATTGGTGTTATAGACCAAATTGGCCCTGATTTACTTCTGTACACATAAGGTATGTTTTGGGCAGCATATCATTTTACTGTTGATGATCATTTAGGATTGTCTACAAAACATTATAAAGGATGAATGATATCCTTATATCACCCACTGATTTGATTAATTAGTTGTGTGTATGCATGACACCCACTGATTTGATTAATTAGTTGTGTGTATGCATGACACCCACTGATTTGATTAATTAGTTGTGTTTATGCATGACACCCACTATTTTGATTAAGTAGTTGTGTGTATGCTTGAGATAAAGATTTCATAAAATGATAAATAAAACATGGTAGACACATAACACAGACATATGAGATTAAATCACATGTATTAAACAAAATATGATTCTTGCTAAGATAATTTACCAAAATGTTCTTGGTCAGGTTTTCATTCTACTGTACTTAGAAGCATAAATTCATCATTGGTTCATGTCACAGAAACCAATTTATTGGTACAACCCTCATATCAAGAACACATGGCTGTCTCTACATAGCTTGAAAATTTACTTGTTATGTAATATGCTCAGAACACTCACACCTGGCAGCTTGTACCAAATTTCAAAATTTACTTGTCTCCTCAAATGCTCAGATGCATATGTGTACAAGGTTGTGCCTGTGTGCATAATTGTATGGCTTGAATTAATTAACTGTGATTTTCAATTGAAAAGATTTTGAATCTAACAGATTTTCTGGTTATGTTATCCAAAATGCTTAATATTATGAATAAAGACAGAAGACCACCCACTAATCCATTAGTTGTGTATAAAACTTACATATTTAATAAAATTAGAGTCAGCACTCACCTTGTTGCATATCATAGGAATCAAAAGCCAGAAATATAAAAAAAATACATAACAACCATGAAAGACTGAGGCAAACCTTAGCAAAGTAACAAATCATGGCACTACATAGGTACTTGAAAATGTTCCAGCTGTTTTGGTTTGCAGTTAGCTACAGTCTTTTTTTCTCAAAATCTTTCAGAGTATCAATTACCTGAATAAAGCAATCAGTTTTTCCTGGATTGTCTGTGTTTTCAAAAACCTACTTTTCTGAATTATCAGCACAGCTCTTTATGGTCTGTACCTGATGCACAGGGCTAAAACAAATACATGTAGCTCTGTATATTTGGTTTGTACCCTATGCACAGGGCTAAAATAAGTACATCTAGCTCTGTATATTTGGTTTGTACCCTATGCACAGGGCTAAAACAAGTACATGTAGCACTGCATATTTGGTTTGTACCCTATGCACAGAGCTAAAATAAGTACATGTAGCTCTGTATATATGGTTTGTACCCTATGCACAGGGCTAAAATAAGTACATGTAGCTCTGTATATTTGGTTTGTACCCTATGCACAGGGCTAAAACAAGTACATGTAGCACTGCATATTTGGTTTGTACCCTATGCACAGGGCTAAAGCAAGTACATGTATATTTGGTTTGTACCCTATGCACAGGGCTAAAACAAGTACATGTAGCACTGCATATTTGGTTTGTACCCTATGCACAGGGCTAAAGCAAGTACATGTATATTTGGTTTGTACCCTATGCACAGGGCTAAAATAAGTACGTGTAGCACTGTGTTTGGTTTGTACCCTATGCACAGGGCTAAAACAAGTACATGTAGCACTGTGTATTTGGTTTGTACCCTGTGCACAGGGCTAAAGCAAGTACATGTAGCACTGTATATTTGGTTTGTACCCTATGCACAGGGCTAAAGCAAGTACATGTATATTTGGTTTGTACCCTATGCACAGGGCTAAAACAAGTACATGTAGCACTGTGTATTTGGTTTGTACCCTGTGCACAGGGCTAAAGCAAGTACATGTAGCAGTATATATTTGGTTTGTACCCTATGCACAGGGCTAAAGCAAGTACATGTAGCACTGTATATTTGGTTTGTACCCTATGCACATGGCTAAAGCAAGTACATGTATATTTGGTTTGTACCCTATGCACAGGGCTAAAGCAAGTACATGTAGCACTGTATATTTGGTTTGTATCCTATGCACAGAGCTAAAACAAATACATGTAGCATTTTATATTTGGTTTGTACACTATGCACAGGGCTAAAACAAGTACATGTAACACAATGTATTTGTGCACAGGCATTTGTCAAGCACTGTCTACAGTCTATGCTGTACTATGTTTTATACTTCTTCAAGATTAATTAGTTTCCTAACTGCTATTGACCCAGCTTGTCCTTTAGTGTTAGCACATTGGAAAACAATGTTCAGCACTTTGAGAGCCAGTATTGATTTGCATGATTGCATGGTGCTATTCTTACCATCCTACCAATGTTTACTGATTGTGCTACACATAATACCATTGTTTCCAAAAAAAAAGTTACTCAGGTATATCATTAAAGATGACAAATCTTGCAAAAGAGTGTGAGTAGAATTAATTAATCTAACAACAGATTAACAGGAATGAAGAGACATTGATTCTTTTAAAAGTCTTCATCTTGTGATTAGCTCCCATATTATAGAAATCCTAGAGCTTAAACAGGCTAAAGAAAATGGCCAGTTAATTGTATGTCTGGTTAGATATGTTGGATTCAAAAGAAGATTTTTATCCATGTGTGAGAAACCAATTTGATTATGATAGTGGTAAATACAAATACTTTTTTCAGTGAGATGCCATTTCTCTTCCAGAGCTGGAAATGAGGGTTTGCCATGATGTGATGTCGTCTGCTTCCAACACCATCTCATCTGAGGAAAGCCTGTGGATCAATACTATCTAATATTTGGCTGTGTGAGAAAGAGTAGGGAGGCTAATACATGGTTCTAGGACTGGAAGGAAAAATTGATTTCAGTGGCTGATGAATTGCTTTGGATCTAAACTGTAGTCAAAATATAAAGAAAATAAGCTGGGATGCAGGAATATTGCTAGAAACAGTATATCCCTGATGCTGTGAAAGCCTTCACTGTGTCACAATGGCTTGCTGCAACTGATGCCAATCTTTACAGTATTACAGGCTTCCTGTGGTGGTACATTAACAGTATGTTTGAAATGAGTAAGTCATAACCATCACCAGCAGGCTGTTGACACATCACTGTGGAAGAATGCAAATTATGGCTAATTCTGAGAACATTTTGTTTCCAGTTTTAACATATTTTGTTTCCAGTCTTTCATTATGCTTTTCTCTGAATTTTGAAGGTTCAAAGATTTCTTATGCCAAATATCCTCCATGGATTCCATGCCAAAATGGTACAATAAGCTTTGAATTTAAGACAGAACTTTCATCAGCATTACTCTTATATACTGATGATGGACGTAGACTGGATTATTTCTTACTAAAACTTGTAAATGGATTAGTTGATCTTAAATTCCGGCTTGCTGACAGTCCAATTTCTATGCAGAGTGGTCAGAAAGTTAATGATAATAAATGGCATACAGTAGATATACTTCGTGATGGACGATTTATCACCATGAAAGTAGATAATTTAACAAAAACCAAGGAATTGAAAAGTAGTGATTTGGATTTTGGAGGTAATTCAAGCTGGGGAAATTATGTATTTATTGGAGGTATGCCCTTAGATTATAATTCTAAGCTGTCTGATTTGGCATATGCAACAGTCATGTTTGAAACCCCACTAATAGGATCCATAAGGAATCTTTTCTATGGTGATTGTGGCATGGCACTGAAAGCTCCAAAGCTGATAGATTCCAAAGGAATAATAATGGACAATGATTTTTGTTTGCAAGAGAACCCATGTCAAAATGGAGGGATATGCATCACTCGTGATCAAGATGTGAAATGTGACTGTTCACATACAGATTATGAGGGAGAGTTTTGTGAAGAAGGTAAGTAGATATATATTTCTGCTAAATATTGTGTGCATATTTTATGTTCTGATGTTGATAATTATTGTTAGAACACAATTTTTTTGATTTTGAAGAAAAAAATGTTCTCCTTTGTATTTAACACATGAAAATAATTGTGGATGAATTTGGTATGTAAAACACAATTCACAACTGCCTTGGTGTGTCCTTGGGAAATGCACTTTGCTCCCATTTCCCTGATATGACATAGCCTGTGTATTAAACAGTGTCAACTGCCTTGGCGTGTCCTTGGGAAATGCACTTAGCTCCCCTTTCCCTGATATGACATAGCCTATATATTAAATAGTTAGTGTTAATTCCCTTGGTGTGTCCTTGCGAAATGCATTAAGCTCCCATTTCCTGATATGACATAACCTATGTATTAAAAGTACCATTAAAACTATCAAAAACAAACAAGTAGCATGTGCCTAGAAAGTTTTGACACAAAGTGAATAACCAATGCACTGGAAGGATGCAGTTCTACATTGCCCATCTAGGAGTTTCATGGCCCTATAGAAGAAAAGAGGAATACAATTGGTCATTTACAAATATTATTCAAGAAAGATAACTCTTGTGATCTATTCTAACTCTTCCGTTTGCAATTAATGAATGTACAATTTCAAGAGTATCAACTTAATACCATATACCATCTATACTCACTTATAAGTTGAACCTTCCTGCAAACAACAAAGATCAAGATCTGCCATAGCATACTATGTTGTTTGATCTACTGATTAATCCTAACCAACTGCATAGACCCAGATCTGATGGTGCATTATGCGATGGCAGATCTGGTTCTGTGCAGTTGCAGTTGAACTTGTCTTATAAGTGAGAAAATATGGTACACTCATGTACATATGTAAGATCCAACTCCCTGGATCCTTCTTATCACTGTTCCTTCTACACAGAAAGTCATAGGAACATTAGTTTTCACCAGAAGACCTTTTTATGTCTTAAGTTGGTACAATATGAAAATGATGCTGATCTGACATTCATTATTTCCTAAATGGAAAGTCATATCAATTTGACGTATTCACTGGAAGATTGATTATGATATCTGAATAAAAATGGTGCTGATCTGTATTCAACTATGGTTGTGCAATGAACAATTGAAAATCTTGTCACTAATTCTCCTGAACGGATGGTCATACTAGCTAGTGATTTTCACTACAATCTTCTAATGGTCTCTTCTTTGTTCTAAATGAAAATGGTGCCAATATTTTACATCCAATATGGCTGCCACAGCACTAATTTGAAAATCTTATTGCTCAAGAATGTCAGAGACGTTTTGAACACTTAGATGTTCAAAAGAATAAAGGGTCTTCTTGTGAATTTATATTTAAAAAAATTTGAGACATTAGAGCATCAGTCCTTTTGAGGAACTTTTGATTAATATCATAGAAATGTTGTTTGCTTGTACCTTAAAGAAATAAGGATTTCTTTTCCCATGGCGATGGCAGTGATGTCATTGTTGTTGTCATCAGTGGTGTCACAGATTATGTGTTTTTAAGTTTTTGAAATTCTGCATTTTTTCTTTCACATTTTGCATTCAAAAGAAATGATCTAATAGTTATATACCTGAAGTGTGTACCATTTCATGCTGGTATGTGTGTGTGTGTGTGTTTTGGATTTTTAACACATCAGGTATCTCCTGTCTACATTGTGCATAAGGCCAAAGAAAAAAGTATGTGTGGTTCTAGTTACCTGACTGACCCTATTTTTTCCTCCCAACCCTACATTTTTGGAGAGAAAAAAAAGTGGGGAAAAAAAAAATCAAGAAAAATAATAACAAAGGGATGTAACTACGATCAAAATTAAATTCAGGATGCAAATGACAGTTTCTAGGTTATGCATCATTTAAATCTGTCCTGACCTCCCCCCTCCCAAAAGAAACCCATTGGTACCAACCTACTGACCCTAATTTTATTTTTCAATGGGACCAGAACTGCACATATATCATTATTAATCAGAAAGCTACATCATTCTGTTGCTGTTCACAGGCAAGACTCTTGTCATCCATGGAGCCTTTGTTTCAGTTTCATACACTTTTGTGGGAATATAGTGTTACACCCTGAGTAAACCAAGGGAATTCCCCTACCCAAAATTTCCAGTGTCCCCCTTACTTTAACGAATTCACAGATCTTGACCATTATGTGGGACAAAGGTAACAAAAGTGCCCCCTTGATCATTATGTGGGACAGAGGTAACTAAGCTACCCCCTGAGAGCTCAACCAATGTACAACCACGCAATATGTTGAAATAATTTTCTGCTGCTTATATAGAAAATTCCTGAATTAGTTGAGTATGTGAGACATGTTGAGTACATGAGACATGGTTCCTCATGAGAGGGTGATTAAATATAATAGAAACAATTTCTGTGCAATAAATTTTGTTCAACATCACAGACCTATATCAATCTTTATGAATGGCTTGCACTTGGTGTAAGGAATAAGCTTATAGATTTCAGGGTCAAATTGTCATAGATCAATGGAAGAAGATGAAAATCAGTCTGTGATCAGATTATTACTATGAAGACACTAAGAATGATAATGAAAACAAGATGTTTATTTATAGATGATTAAAGATAGAAAAATCCTACACCAAACTCATGTGCATACATTCCAACACTGGATTTTTAACACAATGATGCGCACTGAATGAAATAACTGATATAATGAAAAATAATACAGTTCCTAACTGGAATGAATTGTAATCTGTAATTGAAAATGAATAGTCAACAATAATAAATGAATTGAAATTAAACAAAACTTAAGTGCAAAAAAGAAACAAGGAGCTGCCTTGATTCTTGAGAACTTGCTTACAAAAACATAATCATTGGTATTTTTTGTTGTTTTACAAAGACACATACCAATACCAGCTTCATGCAAAAATGCCCTCCATGATGAACATTGTAATTACATTTTTGGGCAAAATTAGGTGAATGCCTTCTTTCAGCTAATATAACATTCTTTAATGGGTGTTCAAAAAGTGTGTTACAGATAGAGTAAACAAACAGTTGGATTTCAAATTGGCTTCTGCTTATATTCAGTGTGTGTTTCTTACTGATGTTATAAAATCCATTTCAGAATCTCATCTTTTAAGTTTAAAACTATAAGATGCAAACACAGCTATTTTATTCATACTCTGATTCCTGCACATGTTACATATAGTATCCATATCACATGTTACATATAGTATCCATATCACATGTTACATATAGTATCCATATCACATGTTACATATAGTATCCATATCACTATAATTTTATGTTGTAATGTCAGCACCCTGATAGGGGGTCCACAGGTTCTTGAAACTGTAATAAGTTTCTGGACACATTTCTGCCTGTTTTCTTATTACTTGTTATGCAACAAGGGTCTAAAGAGTACTGCTGCCTGCCTGGAATTTTCTCACACCTCAGGAGGTACCGCACAAATGCAGCTACCATATTTGATTGTCTATAAAACATACTCAACGTTCAGCAGGGTTATTTCTGGTTGGGTTTTAGCTCTGCTGGTCATAGAGGGTATGGGTTGGCCTGTTGTCTGACATCTGTCCACCGGTTTCTTATTACTACTCCTCCTAAACTATTTTTATTTGGAGACTTGCATTGCACACAATGATCCTAAGGTCTAGTTGGTCCTTCATAATAATGGTGTTGCTCAGATATCAGTTAAGCTGCAACAGCAACCATTAAGAAAATCTTAAAATCTTGTTATTGTCACTTCCTGAATGGATGATCATATTGACATGGGGTTTTCTCTAAAAGACTTCTTATAATAATAACAATAATAATATTAATAATAATGACTTTATTTAAAAATGTTGACACAATTAGTTGCATGGAACTAATCTCCTTGTGGCACTCTATTATATGCATATTTACATTCAAAGTACATGTACATAGTCGTACACACACACACACACACACACACACACACACACACACACACAGAACATTAATAATAAGCTATATTTATATATGGACATAAACAGAAGATTTATATGAACATGCTCTAACTGGGTACATTATGTATATACAGTACAACTAGGTACATTATGTATATACAGTACATTATGAAGATTTATATGAACATGCTCTAACTGGGTACATTATGTATATACAGTACAACTAGGTACATTATGTATATACAGTACATTATGTATATATAGTACAACTAGGTACATTATGTATATACAGTACAACTAGGTACATTATGTATATACAGCAAAACTAGGTACATTGTGTATATACAGTACAACTACGTACATTGTGTATATACAGTACAACTAGGTACATTGTGTATATACAGTACAACTAGGTACATTGCATATACACAGTACAACTAGGTACATTGTGTATATACAGTACAACTAGGTACATTGTGTACATACAGTACAACTAGGTAGATTATGCATATATAGTACAACTACGTACATTGTGTATATACAGTACAACTATGTACACTGTGTATATACAGTACAACTAGGTACATTGTGTATATACGGTACAACTAGGTACACTGTGTATATACGGTACAACTAGGTACATTGTGTATATACAGTACAACTAGGTACACTCTGTATATGCAGTACAACTAGGTACATTGTGTATATACAGTACAACTAGGTACACTGTGTATATGCAGTACAACTAGGTACATTGTGAATATACAGTACAACTAGGTACACTGTGTATATACAGTACAACTAGGTACATTGTGCATATACAGTACAACTAGGTACACTGTGTATATGCAGTACAACTAGGTACATTGTGTATATACAGTACAACTAGGTACATGGTTTATATACAGTACAATTAGGTACATTGTGTATATACAGTACAACTAGGTACATTGTGTATATACAGTAAACTAGGTACACTGTGTATATACAGTACAACTAGGTACATTGTGTATATACAGTACAACTAGGTACACTGTATATACAGTACAACTAGGTACATTGTGTATATACAGTACAACTAGGTACACCGTGCATATACAGTACAACTAGGTACATTGTGCATATACAGTACAACTATGTACATTGTGTATATACAGTACAACTATGTACATTGTGTATATACAGTACAGCTAGGTACATTGTGTATATACATTACAACTAGGCACTTGAAAATCTTGATATTGCTACTCCTGAATGGAAAGTCATAACTGCATGTGAATTTAAGGAGATTTCTTGTGGTGAATATGGTGCAACCTGGACATTCAATATAATCACTACAGTGGACATCTTGAAAATATTGTTATAGCTACTCCATCTGAATGGAAGTCATATCAGCATGGAGTTTTTCACTGGAAGATTTCTTATGGTATCTGGGTATGTTCCTAATTAAAATTTGTGCCAATGTCATATCCAATATTGTCACCAATGTCAACTTTGAAAATTGTATTGCTACTTGTCCTAGATGGAAAGTCATGTTAACATTGGGTTTTCACCAGAACACTTCTTAAGATGTCTTGTCAGTACTAAATGAAAATGGTGTAGATCTGACATCTGGAGAATTTTGTTATCGCTATTCCTCATAATTGGAACATTAACATATCACAATTTCTTCTTCTTAATAATAATAATAATAATAATAATAATAATAATAATAATAATAATAATAATAACAATATTTAGAGAAGGTAACTCAATTAGTTACAGAACTAATCTACCTTGAGGCCTTCTATCTGTTATGTACAATATATACAGTATATACAACATGATGTGAAGAATCTGGCTTGACACTGTTATGTATATGTAATTTAATTACTTGTTTGTTAGTTTTAAATTTTTTTTATTTTATTTTATTCCATTACATGTTATTGTAATGATAATTTTGTCTACTGGATTTGATATTATTTTTAGAAATTCAGTTCAGTTCTGTTTGACCTGGCAAACAACCAGTAGTTGAAACATTGTATCTATTTGCTGACATTGATTCAGAAATCAGATAGAGTTTGGAGTAAATAGCTTTTTTAATTTTGTTATTTTTGTTTTTCAGAGTAAGAACCATTGATTTTAGCTAAGGCCATACCTAGCGTAGGTGATAATCGGCATATAATGTTTTTATGTTCTTTTAAAGAGGTGATCACGTGACCCTCATACGGGAATCTGTTTTGCATTTTAGATAGTCTTATAATTCAATGTTATAAGAATAAATAGCCAGTTGTGCTTTCAACCTTTGAAGCTCAAAGGTGTTTTGTTGTGACCAGTTTGAGTTGAAATTTTATTTTTGGGGGGAAATTAATGATTCGTTTCCCTGGAGAAATATACATATAAGTGCTCCTTACAAAATTCCTGGACAAAGACATCTATTGAAAATTATTTAGAATTCCAAACTGGAATATTATTCTTTGTAATTCAACAAGGAACTGTTGACACGGCAACACTTTGAAAGTTACGACATATGTCATCGCCTTCTATCTTGAATTTCATCAGGATTCGAACTGTGATTCACTTAGGACGTTTTATTGATAGGACTTATAATTTTTAATTCTTGGATTAATTTTGGATTTGATTCATAAACCATAAGTCCTTTTTCTCATTTTTACCTTGTTTTTCTAGGGAAATAAATTATTTTGTTAAATTTTACAAAGCTTTTTGTCTTCACTCTTTTCTTGTTACTTTTGTATGAGCCTAGACACGTAACAACACTAAATAATGAAGTGATTTTAAAAGTCAAAGTATCAGGCCTGGAACACATGCACAGGCATCTGTGAATACATAAACATATATAAAATATAAAATATCATCTTGCATTGAAAAGTTCAACTGTTAAAATGAAGCAAAATTACAGAAAAGCAGGTGGTATTTATTGTACTAGAACTATCCAGTTGTCTAAAGATTTCATCCATTTGAGACATTGATTATGAAAAGAAAAAAGGTTAGGAGCCTGCCTTATGTCACTGGGAATGTTGTTCCATACCAGTAGACCAGTATATTGAAAACTTTTTTTTAAACAATTCCTTCTTTGGCCTTGGTATAATGTAATTTTTGCTTCTTATGGACCTTAAATTTGGAGTACCATCAGCATCTCTTTGGTGAAAGATATTGCTTAGATAGACAGGAATGGCTTTTCTGGATACATCAATTTGTCCTTTCTAAGAAATGTTCTTTCATGTATTGTTAAAATCTTTAGATTATTCATTGCATCCTGGAAATTGTCTATACATTGATCTAGAATTAAATGGCAAGCCCCTCTTTTGGAGTCTTAAAAGTGTTGTTATGTTTGAATTAGAGGTATTACGCCAAATTACATTACAATAGTCCAGATATGGCTGAATATCACTTTCTTCATATTGAGATTTGCGAATATCTTTCTTACTACTTGGTTGGTAACAAGGGTTATTTCACAGAACATTCAAGCTGCATCAGGGATTAAAATACAGTCATAAAACTTTGAATTTTCCGTAACATTCAGTATGCATCAGGGATAAAAATACATTCATAAGACCTTGAATTTTCTAGAATTTAAGAAAGGAGATTTAGTTTATCCCTCAGGAAAGTTTTTGAATTTCCTCAAATTTCCATTATTTCTCAGCTCATTTTTCAAAATTAAAAAACATTTCTGTGTGTTAAATTTTAAACCTAAAAAGTGAGTTTACATACTGCTTCTGTCTGTCTTGGAAAAAATTATTGGTATTGTCTAAAACTTCATAAGCATGATAATGTAAAATCTCAAAATGAGGAGAATTTTAGTGAAACTGGAGCCTGTCCATTTAAGTCTGTAACTTGGCATGCATTATAAGACAAGCAATGTGCTATTGGTAACTTGGCATGCATCATAAGACAAGCAATGTGCTATTGGTAACTTGGCATGCATCATAAGACAAGCAATGTGCTATTGGTAACTTGACATACATCATAAGACAAGCAATGTGCTGTTGGCAACTTGGCATGCATCATAAGACAAGCAATGTGCTATTGGTAACTTGGCATGCATCATAAGACAAGCAATGTGCTATTGGTAACTTGGCATGCATCATAAGACAAGCAATGTGCTATTGGTAACTTGGCATGCATCATAAGACAAGCAATGTGCTATTGGCAACTTGGCATGCATCATAAGACAAGCAATGTGCTATTGGTAACTTGGCATGCATTTAAGTCTGTCTGTGCTATTGGTAACTTGGCATGCATCATAAGACAAGCAATATGCTATTGGTAACTTGGCATGCATCATAAGACAAGCAATGTGCTATTGGTAACTTGGCATGCATCATAAACAAGCAATGTGCTATTGGTAACTTGGCATGCATTATAAGACAAGCAGATATGGTGATTAATTTCACACTTAGTTAAACTGTTTTTCTCACCAATAAAACTATGGTAGGATTATAGGCTGTTAAGATGGTCATATTGGGTTGTTGAAATTCAGCAACATGAAGGCCTGTCATTGGATGCTTATTGTGGCCAATGTTAAAAGTCAAATCAATTCCTTCATTATATTCTTATATCACTGCATTTCTAATGTATGCTATTAAAGTTCCTCATTTTTTACCCCAGTTTTTGTCTTTGCATGATAAATGCAAGCATGTCATGCAAATTTCTTCACTGGCATTAGAATTCCTATATATACAGAAATATAACCAGCTAAGTGCAGGGCTGCAGACAGGATTTGTGGGCCCTTGGAAACAAATTCTTTAGTAGGCCCCTATGAATTACAAATTGTGATGACAGTGGGCCCCCTGACCAATTGTGGGCCCCCAGAAATTTGTCCAAGTTGTCATACCCTGTCAGTAGCCCTGGTTAAGTGCAGTTCTAAGAACTGTTTCTGTGGGTCCGAAATTCATGGAGAACTTGTTTGTGAAGTAATTATTTGGTTAAGTAATAACCTGACTGAATCCCTTCTTAGCCTGAGATTAGTATTCCATGGTATAAAATTTAATATATTCAGCTAACTGAATGCATGCATTTCACATCTGATTCCTCAAAATAAGCCATATAAAGTTACAGATCCCAGGATCACACTGAAGATTTCTTATGTAAGAATAGTTACTAATAAAAATCAGTATTATCTCATGATTTGTTCGTTAAGTGAACATACCACCAATTTCATGTTTGATTTGTTCCATTATATGACTAAGTGAAGCCCATTATATATTATTTACCTGTTAGATGATACCTGTTCTCCAGGTAGATGCTTTCAATTTATTGATTTTCTATCGGCAGCAAGCCTCTGTTTGTATGATCTCTCAGTGTATTGGCCAAATAATACTGACATGGGAAGTTTTCAATGGGGAATTGATGATGTATATATCTTCATCATCAACATGCTGCTTGAAAATGTATATAAAAACTATGGGCTGATGCAATATCTAAAGTATCGGCTCAAATGCCGATATGATATCTACAGCACAATAGGTTTTTATCTACTGCATCAATTTCATAGTTGAGTGTGTGCTCTGTATGACATTTCATTGAAATCATTCATATGAAAAATGTTCCATTTGGGAAGAACACTTTATAAACTGTAACAATAATTGCTCAATATTTAGCAATAATAGCAATCTCCGTAAATCTGTTGAAATTGAGAGTCAAGGTCTTAAAGCATGTCTGACACCTAGACAGTTTCTAATGTTGATATTTAAATCATCTGTTTTTAGTTCTACTGGTCATAGACCATAGCCTTTTTGTCCACTTTTTAGCATCCATTAGTTATCCTTTCTCCTAGTCAGGGGGTAGGCACAATATGAAAACAAAGTAGCAGGCTGAATTGGAAAAGTAGCGCAAAAAATGGAAATTTCCTGGTGATGGATAATGGAGGGATGAAGCCCTCCCCCATGCCGAAATGATGTGTTTGAGTAAACTCTCTCTTCTTGAGGAAATATGAAATTTCTTTGAAATGAATATTTAGCTTCTTGCTTATAAAAAAAGAATAAAAAAGTGATAGTTTTCTGGAAAAGTTATTTATTTATTATTTATTTCACTTGACTATTATGACATACAATAATTATCAGTGATAGTGTCAAGTCATGTGATCATATTCATCATCAGTGATAGTATCAAGTCATGTGATCATATTCATCATCAGTGATAGTGTCAAGTCATGTGATCATATTCATCATCAGCAATAGAGTCAAGTCATGTGATCCTATTCATCATCAGTGATATTGGCAAGTCATGTGATCATATTCATCATCAGCAACAGAGTCAAGTCATGTGATCATATTCATCATCAGTGATATTGTCAAGTCATATGACCATATTTATCATCAGTGATAGTGTCAAGTCATGTGATCATACTCATTATCAGCAATAGAGTCAAGTCATGTGATCATATTCATCATCAGTGATAGTATCAAGTCATGTGATCATATTTATCATCAGTGATAGTATCAAGTCATGTGATCATACTCATTATCAGCAATAGAGTCAAGTCATGTGATCATATTCATCATCAGCAATAGAGGCAAGTCATGTGATCATATTCATCATCAGTGATAGTATCAAGTCATATGACCATATTTATCATCAGTGATAGTGTCAAGTCATGTGATCATACTCATTATCAGCAATAGAGTCAAGTCATGTGATCATATTCATCATCAGCAATAGAGGCAAGTCATGTGATCATATTCATCATCAGTGATAGTGTCAAGTCATATGACCATATTTATCATCAGTGATAGTGTCAAGTCATGTGATCATACTCATCATCAGCAATAGAGGCAAGTCATGTGATCATATTCATGATCAGCTATAGTGGCAAGTGACGTGATCATATTCATCATCAGTGATAGTGGCAAGTCATGTGATCATGTTCATTGCGCAAATGCTTATCATCTAACTCATCATATTTTTCATCAGCATCACATTCAAACTTCATTCTTTGGGACAAACCCATGGCCTCTGCCAATATTTTGATTCTGTTTAATTTTACACATGTTCCATGAAATCTATTTGTGGCCCAAAGTCAGTGTTAATCACACCTGGACTTGGATCATCTATGTTCATTGTGTGATTTTTATCTCTTGTATCTTGGTCAAACTGTAAGCAAAATGTTTAACATGTCATTATTTTTGTCCCTCACTGTATAATAATAATAATAATAATGACTTTATTTAAGGAAGAAGCACATTTGATCAACTGACCAAACTTCTTCCTTGAGGCCTTCTACAATTATATATATATATATATATATATATATATATATATATATATATATAGTATATATATATATATATAAGTATATATATATATATATATATATATAATAAGATAAGGTATCTTTAGACTAAAAATGCTGCAAAAAACTAGAGAAGTGATCAACTGCTACAATAAAATCTGTTCAAGGCTGTAAGGAGGAGTACATACAGGATTCATACAAAGAGTAGTAGTGTAAAACATTACAGTTGAGTGCATGATATAATGACGCTGTAAAGAGTAGTAGTGTAAAACATTACAGTTGAGTGCATGTTATAATGATGCTTTAAAGAGTAGTAGTGTAAAACATTACAGTTGAGTGCATGATATAATGACGCTTTAAAGAGTAGTAGTGTAAAACATTACAGTTGAGTGCATGATATAATGACACTTTAAAGAGTAGTAGTGTAAAACATTACAGTTGAGTGCATGATATAATGACGCTTTAAAGAGTAGTAGTGTAAAACATTACAGCTGAGTGCATGATATAATGACGCTTTAAAGAGTAGTAGTACTGAATTAAACAAAATCATACAAATGATTGTTTCTGTACATGCTGATTAAGAAGCTTTTAAAAAGCTTGGCATGAGTCAGCTGACTTTATATAAGGTGGTATGGAATTCCATAGTTTGGTTCCAGACAATGCAAAACTCTTCTTATAAAACTCTGAATTTGGTTTAGATAAATATAAATTGTTGTTTGAGATGGATCTTAGTTCATACATATGTACATTTTTAAAAAAATTTAAAGTTACATTTAAGATAATTAGGAATCATTCCATGTAAGGATTGATAGACTAGTAAAGCCTTTTGAAACTGAGTTCTCTGCTGAAATGGAAGCCACTTTAGGGTTTTAACAAGATTTGTTGATGGTGTATCTAAATCAGCATAAAGAATATCTCTAGCTGCTCTTTCTTTAAAATGGTAACCTTTCCTGATTTTCTGTACCACTATTACCCCAGATAGAAAAACAATATTCTAGGTGTCGCATGATACATGCATTGTAGAATATCTTTCTCTGTTTTTGAGGGAGGTAAGATTTTATTCTGTTCAATAGATAAAGCAGTGAGTTAGTTTTTTAATGACTTTATCAACTTGCATTTTTCAGCCCAAGATATTGTCTATCATGAAGGCAAATAGTTTTTATTTTGAGACTGTTGTATATCCATTTCTTTTATCATTACTTTGAAATCATTTTTCTTAACTTTTGCCCTTGTGACTTTCAATGACCAACAGGGCTAAAGTTACCATGTTAATTGTACAGAAATCTCCAACACTGTCTCCAACAGGACTAAAGTTACCATGTTAATTGTATAGAAATCTCCAACACTGTCTCCACCAGGGCTAAAGTTGCCGTGTTAATTGTATAGAAATCTCCAACACTGTCTCCAACAGGGCTAAAGTTACCGTGTCAATTGTATAGAAATCTCCAACACTGTCTCCAACAGGGCTAAAGTTACCGTGTCAATTGTATAGAAATCTCCAACACTGTCTCCAACAGGGCTAAAGTTACCGTGTTAATTGTATAGAAATCTCCAACTTGTTGGACATACTATCCTATAGAACTCTTGTAATATTGCAATGAAAAGAAACATTGAACAAATCCTAATTGCCAATATAGTTGTTTCTAGCCTGATAAAATGGTCATTTGGATGCAGAACACATAAAAGGATTGCATCCGATAGCGGAATTAATGGACTAAGGCAGCTCTGCCCTTAAGTTTGTGTCTAATAAAGACTGAGCTATAAGCCAGCTCCCAGGGCAGTGGATCAATCTCAGGTTTGCTTGTCATCCTGTATATGGTAATGAGATCCACTGAAATTGATCACTAGGTGGATGATTGCCCCAGAATTCTCAGATATTTGTGATAGAAATTCAATTACTGGAAGACTGGGTGCTTTCCTTGCTATAGCATGTTTTAATTTATCTGCATATGGTTGACTGCCTCATAATTTTCTGAAATATTTGAGAGAGCATAGGACATAACAACATTATTATAACAGAAAACCTTAAGGAATCTGTTATAGTGGAAAATGTACAATTTACATATAGATGTAGGAGAAGGTTTTTTAATGACCTGGAATGAGATAAAATTGTAAATATTAATAATAATAATAATAATAATAATAATAATAAGAACTAAAGGAAGCTCAATTAGAATGAAGTTTTATCTAGTCTCCCCAGAACTCTTCAACTTATGTATTTTTCTGAGTATTAGAAATTTTAGATAGTGAGGAATGGAAAGTTTCATAATGATAATCAATATCAAAATAGGTTATATGTATTAAATCATCAACCATATTAAACACATGAAACATCAACTATATTAAACATGTAAAACATCAACCATATTAAAGACATAAAACACAATTAGATGGTGATATACACTGTACAGTTCTCATAGATGAAGCTAATGACAGTAAGTCAGGAAGTATAAGAAATCATTCGAAAAGGATGGTTCAAACATGTAAGATTTCTTTAAAACTTTGCACAGAATATTATGCAATTACCGTATTTCTGATTACACACACACACATATATATACTGGCATAAAAATACAGCCAAGATTTAATTTGCTTTATGACACCAATCAAAGCTGGATTAAAACCATTTATTCCCTGAATTATCAGCAGCTAGTTCATATACCCACTAGAGTAATAGAGATATCTCAAACACTATATGATCCAAATGATACTAACAATGCTGACAATATTATAGAAGCTGCAGTTCCCATTAGTGATCATTATCCTATATGCAGTCAGTACATTGAAATGAATTTAAAAAGAGGTAGCCATGGCAGCCACATTGCGTATCATCACCGATCTATTACCATACGTGTTGAGTCAATGCACAACTGTTCCTTAAAGAACTGAAAGACCATAGGTCAATAACTGAATCATTGTATGACCCATCACATGCTATTGACACTTGGGTAAGTATGTTTACAGACACCATGAACAATCGCGCTCCAATCAACTTCAAGAGAGTCAAACAACGAAATCAACCCAGTTGGATTACATGTGATATTAAATAGCATTAAGACAAGGTTTCATAAATTAAAAGATGCCGACAATTATAGATTCTACAGCTTATGAGAAACAGAGTCAAGTCAATTATTCAAAAAGCCAGAAAACCTTACTATTCCCCTGAAATACAAGATTATAAAAAAATTCTGGAGAACCTACAATGACTTTAAAAGACATATCGGTCAATAACCTGCCATTTAGTGTTGAAAAATTTATCAGTTAGATGGATTAGTGTTGAAAATTGTAAAATTTAGATGTATTAGTGTTGAAAAATGTAACATTTAGATGTAAAACTGAGATGACTTAGTATTGAAAAATGTAACATTTAGATGTATTAGTGTTGAAAATGTAACATTTAGATGTATTAGTGTTGAAATATGTAACATTTAGATGTATTAGTGTTGAAAAATGTAACATTTAGATGTATTGGTGTTGAAATATGTAACAGATGTATTAGTGTTGAAAAATGTAACATTTAGATGTATTAGTGTTGAAAAATGTAACATTTGGATGTATTAGTGTTGAAAAATGTAACATTTAGATGTATTGGTGTTGAAATATGTAGCAGATGTATTAGTGTTGAAAAATATAATGTTTATATGTATTAATGTTGAAAAATGTAACAGTTAGATGTATTAGTGTTGAAAAATGTAACATTTAGATGTATTGGTGTTGAAATATGTAACAGATGTATTAGTGTTGAAAAATGTAACATTTAGATGTATTAGTGTTGAAAAATGTAACATTTAGATGTATTAGTGTTGAAAAATGTAACATTTAGATGTATTGGTGTTGAAATATGTAACAGATGTATTAGTGTTGAAAAATATAATGTTTATATGTATTAATATTAAAAAATGTAACAGTTAGATGTATTAGTGTTGAAAAATGTAACATTTAGATGTATTAGTGTTGAAAATGGTAGCATTCAGCAAGAACCTCTTGAAAATGCAAATGCTTTCAGGACTCATGGTACTACAGAAGAATGGAAACCAGTCTAGTAAGATAAAATGGCATGTGTGTTGGGGGTGTCCAGGATTTTTAATAATGAAATTAAGATTTTAGTAAAATAAATCTTTTGAGAGCCTGTCCTAGTTGCAACTGAAAAAAGCAGAGACATTGTTTTATTGATGGAATTTTAGTCCATTTACAGTAATGAGTTTGGAAAACTGAAATTAGCATCTGACTCTTTGGTGCAGAATTAAAGCTCATATTTCAAACACATTTAGATCCAGAAAATGCTGCAGCTCATATGATTTTCTCTACAAAGAAAATGTAATCAAGGATGGATCTATACTGATAAATATAAGTTTGATCATGAGTGCTCAGAAATTTAAAAGTTATTGAATTTTTTAATATCATGGTATTTGCATAGGTTTACTCTGGGAACTAAATTAGTACTGTGAGTTGTTCCATGATTACTTTGCAAACGTAGGTGAAAAACTTGTGGATCTCACAGCTCATTAATAATTCTCAGGTGATGAATTAAATTAGCACATTACATCAAAATTTAGCAATGACAAATCCTTCAAAATACTTCAGATAAATACAGAATTCATTTTCAGTGAATTAGATAAACTTGACATAGCTACAGGTCATGATTTTGGTTTGGTTTGATTTGGTGTTTTAAGGCACAGCAACACAAGTAGGCTATTTAGTGCTGAGGCAATTGGAGTAAAGTGCCTTCCCCAAGGACACACCACAGTACAGGCCCAGATTATATAAATGCAAAATTAATAAACCTCTAGAGTCATTGCATGTTTACTTAGGTATATCTTCAATCTAAGTATTTCTAAAGACATATTTCCAAACAGGCTAAAATTGGCAAAAATATCTCAGTAAATAAGAAGGGGGATCATGATGATATGAACAACTATAGACCATTCTCAGAATATATTCATGTATTCATGTGACCCTGGGTCAATGAATCCAAAACGAGGCTAAGCTAGGCACCAGCTTATAGACTTGTTAGAACCAGGGGTCCAAATTATGGCAGATAAAGGTTTTGTTAAAATTGAAGAGAAAATTATTTTAATAAACAGATTAACAGAATATCCCATACATAAAATGACAAAATCTTATATTGTTTAGACACGATTCTTCCCTATTATGTTTACTTTATTTAATGTCTGCATTTACATATTGGGTGTTAAAATTCATCCATCTACCAACACCACAAAAATAATATTAATTATAATCAATGAAGAAGTTTACATAAATAAGGGACCAATTTGTGTGTTTGGGGGCAGGGTGCTTTGATTTTTTTAATATATATATATATATATATATATATATATATATATATATATATATATTATATATAAAATGAATGGTTTTCAAACAGCTTTGAACAAATAATCCTGCATTTTTATGGGTAAATATATAACTGCCAGTCTGTTATTGAAACAAAAAAAAAATGTGTTCGTATGAATAAAATCGTATATCCATATTGTCAGTTGACAAATAATTCAGAAAAGAAAAAAAATGTCATTTAAAGGGAAAATCCCAGTCCCTCCCACCCCCAGGCACTAAAAGCAGCAAGCACCATAACAACAACCAGGTTGTGCACTTCTGATACAAATTAAAGTGCAAGCATACCGACATGTACCCAAAACTATTTAAATCACACCACAAAGTCTCTACTGGTTTGGGGGGCATGGTTGGTTAAAAGGGCAGTTTGTGTCACTATGTACATTTTGTAAATGTTTTATTCTGACTGCGTGTTTTGACCACAGTATTGATTGATCATAGCTGTACATTTAAACCATACCTAATCAGAAACAAAATTCATGCTTTAAATAGTTTCTTTTCTCTATCATTAACTTGTAATTTGTGTGCTGTAGAGAAAAAGGACACTCAAGATAGGACGTAAATCAACTTACATTTAATAGAATGGACATGTCAAGTAAGTTTTCGTTATTATAATATATACAGTGGTAATTCTATAATATAAAATATTCTTACACAAAAGGAAACAGTCTCTATAAAATACATTACATCCATTACAGCCGCGATCCATATAATATATTCTCTTGCAAAAGGAATCTACATAATATATTATATGCAGTATAGTCATGATCTGCCTAGCTTAGCCTCGTTTTTGCGATACATTAATATTCATGAGGATGGTCTATAGGCCTATTATTATGGACATTTAATTTGTTTTCTTTGTTAGTTTTTTCTCCATAATTACATGTTATGGATAATTGTATTTTGGACCTGACCTCATCCAAAATCAAATTCATTGATTACCTGACCAGTAACTTTTGTTTTGGTAAACAAATAAAAAAATAATTAATATTTCTCTATGAGTGTCAGTTAAATATTAGGATCATTATCAATAAATGCAAACATGCTTATTTGGGTCTAGGTCTAGGACATTGGTATTCCCCATGGAATAAGTTGTTGTACCTGATGTTTACAACATTCTTTATTTTATTTTTAGTAATGGATTTTATCTTTTTGTTAGAATTTTCAAGAAATGAACTTTGGACCCACATCCTGGCTCTTATTTTATTTCTTAGTTTTTTTTATATAATCTTGTTTACTTGAAAAATTAGTCATTCTTGCTTTAACATTTTGTAGCAGAATCAGTCTTATTGTCATGTTCAGTATTTCATTTGGGTGGAAATATTTATTCAAATTATTATTCAGTGGTAATACAAAGTGCTCATCTATAATATTCTTGGACTGGAACATTAATTTGGAATTATAGTAAATTCAGACAAGAACATTTTTGGAGTATATTATTGTGATTCATCGAAGACTGTTATACCTCTCCATGTCACAAGCTACTAAAAGGCACATGAACACATTCAGTGTTGGATCTTATTTCAAACACCAATGGAATTTAATTAAAACTTTATTCATTTGTTCTATTTGGGATTTAATTTGTAATACTGTAAACTCTGTTTAAATATTTACTTTGTATTCTAATGAAATAAATTATTTGTTGAATTTTAAAAAACTTTTTGCTCTTTTCTATTACTTAGCTTAACACCACAGAGTCCTAATATTCATTAGACTGTCACCATAGAGTCCTAATATTCATTAGACTGTCACGACTCTACGGTCATAAACTAAGAAACAGAAAGAAGCAAAACCAAAAAGTTCTGTAAAACCTAATAAACAATTAAATTATCAATGTTATAAAATGAAAATATAAGAGGAACTTGCAGATTTATGAAATGAATCCAAAATAATCCTGAAAAAGTTTTTTTAAAGTCCACATGAATAAAGTGTTCCATATAAACTTCATATCCAAGAATATATTGGTCCTCTGACAGTCCTGATGAGTCAGAATGTCATGGTCCAGAATCTCCTTTCAATAATTCACAATAGTTCTAAAATAATATCATATTCCAATGAGCACTTTCTAATTCCATTGAATAATCCCAATGAATGTCCCCTCTCAAATAACATATAAGTACAACATAATAATACATCCTCAGACTTGATGTTACAACAAGAACACAAAAAGGAATGAGAAAATTATCCTGTCTCAGCAGGAAAAAAGCCTGAAACTTGTCAACATATTTACTAATAACTTATTACTAGTAACTATAAACATGGACATAAGCATCTATTTATAGATCCTATGCAATTTTATGTTCTTAAAATAGAACCTATGCATGTACCAAATTTCAATTAAAGATAATCACTAAAATTTACAGTCATGAATAACATTTACTGAAATTATAGATACATAACAAGTTTAATAATCACTTTCAAAGCTATTAGAAAGACATGTTTGTAATTAATGCAGAAACTACCTGAAATCTATTAATTGACTACATTCATAATCATGAAGCCTTCATGGTGGATATTCACTCTGACATTGGGTGTTATGTGTGTGATTTGCATTTTTACTGTAGCTTTAACAATTTTTCAGTCATATCATGATATTTGCATTGTAACAGTTTATAGTGATGTGTAGCACTGGGGCATCATGCTGCAGACATGTAGCATGATGTCCCACCTAGTCACATTATTCTGACACCAGGTCGACCAGTCCTAACACTAACCTCTTAATGGTGAGTGCCATGCGAGGCAGCTGCTATTACCATTTTTAAAAGTCTGTGGTATGACTTGGCTGGGGTTTGAACCCATGACCTCCTGCATCTGAGGCAGATGATCTAACCACTAGGCTACTGGAGCAGTCTGGGACAGGTCTTGACTCTGGTATTAAGCTGTACTGGCTTATCAGCAATCATAACACAAAACATTTGCAATAGATTTTTATGCATTTATCTGAATGATGAAAGTTGAATACTAGTAACTTGTTTTTTTTTCCCCTGCAAATATAGGTATATTGGTTATTGATTTAGGCCATCTTATCTTGTGGTAACTCTTGATATGGTCAGAGACAAGTTCACTTATCTTTTAGCTATGATGTCAGGTTCAAGGTCAAAGGTCATGACAAACATTTTTGCATTGCGCTCACAAGTATCACGTGAAGATGTTAACTCACGACACATTTAGAAATTGTTTGTTTCCAAATTTGGTTTCCGTACTCAGCAGTTACAAAGAATAACAGGACCGAATAATTGGTATGTTTGAATCTCTCATGATTATCAGAGATGGTTTCCGTACTCAGCAATTACAAAAATATCAGGACTGAATAAAAAGATTTAGATTCCTGGAAATTCTTTTTGACCAGTCCATTTTGTACATGTAAGACTTGATCCATTGTCCACTAGGTGTTAATGAGGGAATAAATTTCCAAATTTTCATATGAATATACATCTGGTGAAGCTCCCTTTTTATTTATAAAAATTTAAGTCTAGCTTTGTTCTTTCAGGTACCATCTTGTCATCATCAGTACTTGTTTTGAAAGAATTTGTTGTAAAGTTATTAGAAATACACTGTTTAATATAATTATAAGTTGTTAATATCATTTAAAAGAAAATACAATATGTGGAAAATCTTGGTCATCAGAATTTTTTTCTTCTTCATATTTAGATAACCTAATTTGAGTTTGTTCTTGCTGTTTAAAAATATGTCAACTTTCCTAAAATAGACTTTTTGGCAGAAATTTATAGACTGAATTTTTTTCACACACTGATACTGTAAGTGCAGTTGAATAAGTAATTGAGCACTTAAGTCTATTTTTTATTATTAAGGAACTCTTTTTATTCAATTTTGCATCACGCTAGTTCTTTATAATTTGCTTAAATTAGATGGCAAGTAGTGACAGAAAATTTTTTACTCTAAAAGAGAAAGTCATTAAGAAAGAAATAATTTTGAATTTTTTTATCAGCAAGCTGCAATTGTTTTTATATGATTCCTATGTTTTACTGGCCCAAATTTGTCATTTTAGCTGGAGAATATTTCACTGAATTTTATTTTGGATTACACATATGATATCATGATATCATAACCCTAAATTTAATTAATTGAACATTGGAGGACTTCTTTTTTGTGATGTTTGACTTGTTTATTTGCATGGCAAGTATTTTTTTGGGATTGAAAAAATATCTACTTATAAACTTGACCTCACATGGAGTGGATAAACTTCTATGTTAAAATTGACAGTACAAAATAATAATAATAATAATAATAATAATAATAATTATAATAATAATCACACTGTAGTGTATTAATAATGGAAATATTACTTCCTGATTATGAATTCTGATTAACTGAACAGGTCACAGCACTAATACAAAGTATTTCAGCTCCATAAAATGATATATTATGCTTGCATGGTGTTTTGTATACCTATATTTTGTTTAATTTTTTTTCATGACTGTAAATTGTAGCAATCAAGATATTAGCTAATTTTTGTACATGGGTATAATATTTATCTTAATGGTGCCTGTAGGTTGCCTATATTTTATAAACAGATGTTTATGTAGGTGTTATTAGTCATTAATAATAGTATTAATAATAAACCTGTTTACTAGTTTGGTGTTATTTCCCATTGGATGGGTCAGTCAGGGGGATTCTTTATGATGTGGGGTATTTGCTAATTGTTATGTAGTGAGTAGGAGAAAATTTATTTTGGTGTTGTATGCTTGTATTATAAGGAGATAACTGAGCAGTTGATTTCATTCCTATTTTGGATATTTATTTCCTATGTTCTTGTTGTAACATCAGTTTGTAGATGTATTCAATGTTGTGTTTAGACATTATTTGAGAAGAACATTTGTTTAGATTATTCATAGGAATTACAAAGTGCTCATTGGACTAAAATATTATTCTGGGATTATTGTGAATTATTCAAACTAGTTCTGGACAATGCCATTGTGATACATCAGGACTGTTGGCAAACCAGTACATTTGAGGATCTGAAATTCATTTGGAACAATCGCTTATTTTGGACTTGAGTAGAATGTTTTTGGATTATTCAGATTCAGTTTATAATACTTTAAGTTCCTCTTAAAGTTTCATTTTATGACTTTGATAACTAAATTATTTGTTAAGTTTCATGAAACTTTTTGGTTATGCTTCTTTCTGTTACTTAGTTTACAATGGGATTTTTTTCCGTTAAAAAATTAAAAGAAAACATTGATGGGCTTTTGTTTTACTCAGTACATTGTTTTACTGAGCTGTGAAATTTAGGTATTGGCCTCCACTTTGAATGAACCAATATCATATTTCAAAGCTCAATATAACAATATGGTGAGGCCAGAAAAAGCCCATAATTAGAAATAGTCATAATAACACAAATACTAGTTTTATCAGTGATATTTTTCTTTTTTCCTGCAACACAGTTGTTATTTAGTAAATTTTCAAAGTCTAACTTTTCAGAATTTTTTTAGTAAATTTTTTAATATATTGTTCTTCACAGACACAGTTAAGATATCTTTACCTAATTTTAAAAGACAACCCCTCAACTTTGGTAGTAAGAAGTTGATAAGGTTAATCACTGTATCTATCATCCCAAAAATAATTTGAAAAATAATGTACATGGTTTAACACTATGCTATAATTGCATCAGTGCAGTTGTTAGTGGTATCAATTTACGGCTTGTTCTAAATTCATCAAAGTAGATTAACTTCTGTGCATCAGCTTGTCTAGTGACATTAATTCAACTCCAGCTCTTCCCATATTAAACAAATTGTTGTATTAATATTTTTTAGGGGGGATGTCACAACTGGTATGAAATTGCAGCTTTTTTATCTAAGGGCTTATGTTTGAAATATTTTATTCTTCTTCTTCTTCTTCTTCTTCTTCTTCTTATTATTATTATTATTATAAAATATTTGTTTAAACTGAGTATCAGATTGACAGGTTTGCTTGATGTAGATCTTCATTAAAATGTACCTATATTGTTGTTGGATCAGTATCATAGATACATCAAGTTGGATCAACGTCATAGATAAGTCAAGTTGGATCAACATCATAGATAAGTCAAGTTGGATCAACATCATAGATAAGTCAAATTGGATCAACATCATAGATAAGTCAGATTGGATCAACATCATAGATAGGTCAAGTTGGATCAACATAAGAGATAAGTCAAGTTGGATCAACATCATAGATAAGTCAAGCTGGATGAACATCATAGATAAGTCAAGTTGGATCAACATGATAGATAAGTCAGGTTGGATCAACATAAGAAATAAGTCAAGTTGGATCAACATCATAGTTAAGTCAAGTTGAATCAAGATCATAGATAAGTCAAGTTGGATCAATATCATAGATAGGACAAGTTGGATCAACATCATAGTTAAGTCAAGCTGGATCAACATCAATAATAAGTCAAATTGGATCAACATCATAGATAAGTCAAGTTGGATCAACATCATACATAAGTCAAGTTGGATCAACATCATAGATAAGTCAAGTTGGATCAACATCATAGATAAGTCAAGTTGGATCAACATCATGGTTAAGTCAAGTTGGATCAACATCATAGATAGATCAAGTTGTATCAACATCATAGATAAGTCAAATTGGATCATCATCATAGATAAGTCAAGTTGGATCAACATCATAGTTAGGTCAAGTTGGATCAACATCATAGATAGGTCAAGTTGGATCAACATCATAGATAAGTCAAATTGGATCAACATCATAGATAAGTCAAGTTGGATCAACATCATAGATAGGTCAAGTTGGATCAACATAAGAGATAAGTCAAGTTGGATCAACATCATAGATAAGTCAAATTGTATCAATATCATAGTTAAGTCAAGTTGGATCAACATCATAGATAGGTCAAGTTGGATCAACATCATAGATAAGTCAAATTGTATCAACATCATAGTTAAGTCAAGTTGGATCAACATCATATATAGGTCAAGTTGGATCAACATCATAGATAAGTCAAACTGTATCAACATCATAATTAAGTCAAGCTGGATCAACATCATAGATAAGTCAAGTTGGATCAACATCATAGATAAGTAAAACTGGATCAACATCATAGTTAAGTCAAGTTGGATCAACATCATAGATAGGTCAAGTTGGATCAACATCATAGATAGGTCAAGTTCAATCAATATCATAGATAAGTCAAGTTGGATCAACATCATAGATGAGTAAAATTGGATCAACATCATAGTTAAGTCAAGTTGGATCAACATCATAGATAGGTCAAGTTGGATCAACATCATAGATTAGTCAAGTTGGATCAACAGGAGTAGACTACAGAATAATGAGGAATCTCTGTGGTGTGAAACATATTTGCAAAATTGAAAAAAAATGTTTGCAATTTGCAATTTTTACAATTATTTCATTCCATTCCACTAAGTTAAAGATAAATTGTGAGCATGTACCAACTATTGGGAAAATGGCATCATGTTAATATTTGCCACTCAGGGTATATGTAGTAGGGCTGGGTCCAGAAAAACAGCTATAGATAATTGATAAACGAAGAGAATCTTGGAATTCAAAACTTCAGTTAAATCATATTTATTTAATGTTTTCTGTGGTATCTCTTGTTTGATTACTTTTGCCAGAAAAATTTAACCCTGTTTTTAAGAGAAATGACTGGGAGGGGCTTATGAAGGAATCCTTATGTCATGTATAGATGGTCAAATTAAATGCAAGTTCAAGTCAGGATATGACATATGGCCAGTTGAATGCATTACTGTTATCTTCATGTGGAGGTTTATGAAAGCACCCAAACTTTGCATTTAGCAGTGGGATGTGATAAGAACCAAATGAGAGCCATGTTTTGCATGTCAAAATTTTGATGGTTGATACACCATGTTTCAGCTAGTCATGAAATGATGCCAGAGCATGATTACAAAATAAACTTATGATTGAGACCTATGATTCCCACCCATCCTGTTTCAGAGATATTTATGGGGTTATTTGATCAGCTCAGTTCATCATAAATTTTGAAGATCGTGGCAACTTTTCAGAGCTCACCTCAAACTGATTGGGTTTTAAAGGATGGGCAACCTTTTTTCTAAATAAATGGGAAGAAATTATAGTTGCAGAGTGTTGAGTACTCCAAGATGAGTCGGAATTTAAAATATTTTTAAAGCTGGTTGAGTGGAAGCTCCAATGTCACTTAGTATATTGAGAATTCTAGTATATTTTCCCCATACCATGTTCTGTTGTTCTCCTGTTCATGATTGTACTGAGGTGAACTCAAATTTATTTGGTTCTAATATGAAGCCATGATATACATTATGAATGGCAGGATTGTTTTCTTTGCTTTGATATAAATAGATTTGTAATAATAAAAGTCTTTTGTATCACATTTATTACTCACCAATGATTGCAAAAGATGTATGGAAAAGAAACAGTTTTTCATAGAAAGGCTTTACATTTAACTTCTTCTATGATTAGAAAAATATTAGAATTTTCTTAAATGTTTCTGAAGATACTGGGTGTTTATTATAATTGATCTCATAAGTCTATTTTTTTTATGGACCTGCTACCTTGTGTGACATAATCTGGCCATGAGAATAATTTTTGCACTAAATGTTTTCCATCATAATGGAATTCAACATATACAATCACTGACTTTGCCCTTAAAGTGTTATACCTAAAACTGGGTAAAAATTTGATTTTTGAGCTTACAGAAATTATTGTTGTTTATGTATTCCCACTATGTGTAGGAGCACCATTATATCATTGCATCAGTGTGTCTTGAAGGTCAAAATAATATAACCAGTTATTTATATTAGACAGGGCCAGAATATAAAAAGTTGATTACAGTATTTAATATACAGAGCTTTGATTACCTGCACACAGGATTTTATATATATATATATAT
>JAECUM010003310.1:0-13946 GCA_016617855.1 Megalonaias nervosa | reverse complement strand
TTTCCAATATCCTTTTCCCCTTGAACACGTTGAGAAAGCCACACAGAGCAATAGCTGAATGATCAGACTTATATCCAGGTAAGATACACGCATCAACTGTATTCATATGAATGTCTTCAGATACGAGAAAGTAATCTAATCTACTTTGTTTCAAGGGAGATTTTTTCCTCCAGGTATACATCTTTAAGTCTTGATTCGAATTTCGCCAGGGATCAATTAGTTCTAATTCGTTTTTCAGGTCTTGGATCACTGCTCTAGACTGTTGGTGTTTGTCATATAAAATATTATAAGCATCCAAGTCTAAGTCCTGAACAGTATTCCAGTCTCCACACATTATAATTGATAAGTTCTCAAGAAATAAAATCTCCTCCTTTAACTTTCTAAAGAAGCTAGGATTATCATCATTATAACCATACAAATTCACGAGGGTTATTCTGTTGCCATTAATTGTAATATCTAAAATAATAAACCTTCCTTGACTGTCACATCTTTCTCTATGAATTACAAATTCGAAAGTATTTCTAAAAAGTATTGCAACCCCACCACTATTACTAGAGCAGTGGCTAAATATACATTTGTATTCCCACTCAACTGCCTAATATATTTCATCGTTCTTTGTACTATGAGTTTCTTGCAAACATACTATAGATACAGTCTTTTGTTTTACCCAGTGGAAAATGTCCCTTCGTTTAAAGACTGAACCTTGCAGGCCTCTAACATTCATAGATATAATTTTTATGTTATTATCCATGAGAACGGCAGAAATTTTACGTATACTTGTTCTTGTACAGGAATGTATGAAGTAATTATCACCTTGAATTTATCATATGCATGGCTTTCACACCCACACTCACACACATACTCACACAGAATACAAACATCTATAATAAAAACATCCATGGTGTTGCAATACATGCTGTAGATTTGGCTGCAGTTAACATTGGTACAGTGAACGATAGACAACAAGTGAAACAGCTCCATTTGTGATAACTCTTAATCGCCTTTGACAGATTTCCAGGAACTAAAACAGTTTGGTAAACCAATAGGCACAGATTAGTAAGAGTATAACTTACAAAATGAATGAGAGAAGGGGTGAAGGGAGGGGAAGAAAGTATGAAAGAGAGCATACATGAATGTAGTGAGTGACTGAATGACTGAGCAAGAATGGGAGAACTGAAGTATTGAACGTGGGTGAGTAGTGTTGAATACGATGAACAAACAACTGAGTAAGTAAATGTGTATATGGGTGAAAGATGATTTATGAATTAGTGGATGAATTGATTAAGGAGAGATTTGATATAATTAATGAGCGAGTAACAAATCTATTAACTAATGACAAAACTGGTGAAGGAAAGAAGTAACTTATAAAAAATAATTAAAACAAATTAGAGTAGAAAGGGGAGCATCCAAAAGAAGGTTCACATACCTATTTAGCCAATTTCATGAATTCATAGAGTTGCATATGGCACTTATACTCTAATTTTCTCATCAATATCATCATAAATGTCAAATTTTATCCTTTTTCTTGATCTGGTTTTACCATACACAAATCCATTAAAGTACCATGCACTATCAATCTCCTGATGCCTGGATAATTTATTGATGAGTTCAGTATTCATCTTCGTCACATCCTCTACCAGTCTAATTCCTGGTAGCATAGAAATGTTAGCTATGTATTATATTGTTTACAAAAGCAATGTCCTGAGTCAGGTACACAGTGAAACTGAGTTTGGACTAAGGTCATTTACTAAATACAATTATACATAACATACAATGATTAAGAAAATCCAACATATAATACAAATTAAAAATACATAACACCATAGTCTGATCTTTCTTTTGAGAATTATGAATCATTCATGTCGAAGGTTCTATATACAAGTGATTCTGCCAAACCTATCCCCATAAAATGTTAAAGGACACAGGAACTTCTCAGAGTCTTTTGTTGTCGTGCACCTTGCCTTTATCTGGGAAGTCTTCTAGTTAAAGTGTTCTTATTCAGTGAGTAAAGTGCGGCTTTGTTTACGTCCCACTATATTGTGTCAATCTGGCATCAAAAACTTAGACTCAGGACCCCTGACTGTCGAACCTGTGATTTATTTACCTTTTGAAGATGTTCATGTATTACTAGATAATGACCAAGCTTGAGATAACGTAGTAGTTAAATCACAAGTAACCAAACCTTGCTTGGATCAAAAAGTTGAGAGTGAAATTCATGATTTACATCCTGTTTGTTTCAGTTATCAAAGCTCGTAAAAAGAGCTTTTGAGAATGATGTTGATCAGGAATTTTTTCATTTAGCTGACACATTTATTGGTCAGTCTTTTTATGATGTCACTTTTTCTCCTGTTATTGATAAATGGATATTGATAACTAACAGTGGTGTTCTTTTAACTACTCATTCTCTATATGCTTCAGGGTGACAAGAGACAACAACTCGTTGTCGAAAAGGAACAAGATCCTACGATTTCCTGTTTGTTTCAGAGGGCTACTAGCGAACATGAAGCCACACAAGTCCTAGCTTGTACCTTTGTGAAAAATGAGGTCCTTATGAGAAAATTGAGACCACTAAAAGTACTCGCTGGTGACGAGTGGTCAGCGAGCTATCAAATTGTCGTTCCCAAGTTCTAGTCTAGCCAATGAAACTCGTTTGACTGGTTATTTACGAGTCAATAAGACTTATCGCAAGATCTTGAGTCATTTTTATTGGCCAAAACTTTAAAGTGATGTTTGTGAATACAGTAGATCTTGTCAAACTTGTCCAATGGTAGGAAAACCCAATCAACATTAACTACCTAAGGCTAATATGCAGCCTATTCCTCAATTGGACAAACTATGTAGCAGAATAATTGTAGACTGTGTTGATCCTTTACCTAAGACCAGTTTAGGTACCTAATACTTGTTCAAAAATTTCCAGTTGATCCTTTACCTAAGACCAGTTTAGGTACCTAATACTTGTTCAAAAATTTCCAGTATTACGACTGTATGGTCTTAAACTAAATAATAAAAAGGGCGAAACTAAGAAGTTTTGTAAAATTCAACAAATAATTTATTTCCCCAGAATACAAAGTGAAAACTTTAAAAGAACCTACAGTAATGCGTATTACATTCCAAAATAGTCTGAAACGTTCTGTCAACGGTCTGAACGAATAAAGTTTTACTTAAATTATAGTGTGCAATGGTGCAAAATTTTTAGAGATAATTTCGCAGTACATTCTGTCCTTGTCAGCATGACACGTAACCATTAAGACTGACATATGGGACAGGTTTGCAATAAGCTGTTGACTTCGATGAAGGGGACATGCTCTGTTTGGTGCATGAAGAGAATTTTAATTAGAGTCTGTTAGACAACGGTCAGACATATGGAAGATGCTAATGTTAACGCAAGGTCAGTAGCGGAAAATGACAGAGATGAGACATTGTTGGTATTATGAAAAAGTCTGGTAATCAAGGTTTTACTTTGTTAACTCTAATTTGTTGTACAGTTTCAACTAATTACTAGATAGACGCACAAATTGTGACAGGTAAAATAATATTCGTAAGTGTCAGAAATTATATTTAATTTGCTGATGTCTCGCAAATCCAATCGTCTCTGCAGCACAATTTAGAGGAGACAATACATATAATCGTGTAAAACGTGTGGTGTGTGCAGACTTAAAGTCTTTATAGTGTATTATCAATCTTGCCAAATTTCTGCCTGTTAAAATGTATTTAACTGGTAATCTCAAACCTTGGCACACAATTAAGTTCCCTTTACCTCGTTCCTCTACTTATGAAACTCTGTGTTGTCAGGTG
This sequence comes from Megalonaias nervosa, assembly GCA_016617855.1. NCBI lineage: Eukaryota > Metazoa > Mollusca > Bivalvia > Unionida > Unionidae > Megalonaias > Megalonaias nervosa. The sequence goes on along the minus strand of JAECUM010003310.1, from coordinate 10,151 downwards.
CTATATACAACAATTCACTAATTGAATAAGATCAATAAGTTTATTGGACAATAAATCAACACATGCGTCAAAGATCAATTCAGACATTCTCCTAACTGGATGATATTGCGAGAACATTTCAATTAATTTCAGAGTTCCCACATAATTTATCATTCTACCGGACCCGAATATCCAAATGAAGTGCTGAGTTTGCTTCTGATGGCCGAGGGCCATTCTATACCTTCATGGTATATTGTTAACAACATATATTCAGTTTTATTTACACGGCTCTATAGCTGTTTGAACAGGCATACAAATTCAATTTTATTTTAAACATTACGTTGGAATCTCAATTGTTTACAACGGATTGCCAGAGTTTCGATTATAATATACATATTAAGCACATAAGCACCAGTAGTGTGATTTGTTTAAATATAAAAAATATACCTCAATTGGGACTGACAAAAGTGTGGAGGATACAATATAATTTTTTTAAATATTTATACGGTAGCCATGAACTACTCACACGCACACAAATTGGAAAGAAAACCCCGTGCAAAAAAAATAGCATTCACACAATGATCTGTTAAGGGGGAGATACTTTCTCGTGTATCCAATGAATTATGTATGTCAATTCTTGTTTGTCGGTTCTTTCGGCTCTGCACTTAGTTTAAATAATTGGTTTTCCTTTTGGAATGTTTAGCTTAATCTATTATTATTGTAACAAACATATTAAAAATAACAATATATGTATCAGAGAAAATTCATGATAAATTGTATTAATATATATCCTTCATAAAGTGACTGACATCGTCTATACTCATTTAGACAACGCTGGATTGTTTCAGACGGTATCATAGCAATGTTATTTATTACCAAAATTGTTAGTTTTAAATTCAGTCGAACAGATTGCAGAACGAAATAAAACACGTCGTTTTTGCAAGACATCATACATTGTTAGTATAGTGTCAAAGTCTGCATTGAACAAAGTACAGAAAAATAATGAAATTATATGCCCAGTGAATTCTTCCACCAAGCATTACATCACCTACGATAAAATAGTTGAATGTGATATCTGATAGAACTAATGGCAAAAACGTCTGGTAGAGATATTGGCTGAATCAGTTCTGAGAACCTCTTCAGCAAGTACTTTAGACGCTCTTTTATCAGGTCACTGAATAATGTTTAATGTAACAAACTAGAATTAACAATCAACAGTGACTGTTATGTTTTCCTGTAAATTATGCTGAATGATATTGTTTCCCTTTTTTTCATTTTGATGTCAATTTAAAACTGACAAAAATTGGATAGTACACTGCTAACATAAAGTTTCTTTACTTTAGGTACACGTACAAAATTTCATGGATGTAATTATTTCAAACGCTGACTAATAACAGGCTCAGCCCTTGGTTACCACTAGCCCTTGTATTTTACTCTATAATATGTGTTGAAAGCACCTGGTTACCATTAGCCCTTGTATTTTACTCTATAATATGAGCTGAAAGCACCTGGTTACCATTAGCCCTTGTATTTTACTCTATAATATGAGCTGAAAGCACCTGGTTATCATTAGCCCTTGTATTTTACTCTATAATATGTGCTGAAAGCACCTGGTTACCATTAGCCCTTGTATTTTACTCTACAATATGAACTGAAGGCACCTGGTTACCATTAGCCCTTGTATTTTACTCTATAATATTTGCTGAAAGCACCTGGTTACCATTAGCCCTTGTATTTTACTCTACAATATGAACTGAAGGCACCTGGTTACCATTAGCCCTTGTAATTTCACTCTATAATATGTGCTGAAGGCATCTGATTACCATTAGTCCTTGTATTTTACTCAATAATATGTGCTGAAAGCACCTAATTATCGTTAGCCCTTGTATTTTACTCTGTACGTGCTGAAAGCACCTGATTACTAGTTCTGATATGCAATGCGTCTGACGTTTTGCTTTGGGTAGCTTAATTTTGTATTTGTTCTGGCAATGTCACAAGTTTGTAAATGGATTAGCTGATGTTAAATCATAACAAACAATGCGTTATTTTCAATAACGTAGCCAAATATTGTCTTCATTGATAAGTTACTTTACATATTCTTAATCATTTTCTGTGTCTTGTGAAATATAACCACTCTGTTTTTAAATTTATATCTATCTTCTCTAGCTTATTGAATACAGTGTCTATTTTTCTCTTTGAATCTTTCATTCATTTGAAATATATTCGAGCCCTCTATTGATATTTTTGTAATAAACCTAGGGTATATGCTATTTGCAATTATGTATCCGTTCGTAGCTTTGTTAGATTTTAGTGATCGTTGGTCGATTGTGAGGAGTCGGTGTTAGATGTTTCTCAATCAGAGCAATTAGGAAGTTTCGAGGAGTAGATGTGATATTACACAATATTCATAAGACTTTGTGACAGCATGAATTTAGTAAAATGGACCCTCCTTAACTTATTAGCGCAGTAAATTATCTAGATATTTTAGGTGTACCTGCTTGGTTATTCGAGATAAGAATAATTCTTTGTATTAGGTATTTGTGTTTTGTTTTGCACTGCATGTTGTGAAGTACTAATATTCGGCACGACAAGGCTTGCTCCTTAATCATACAATTGTAAAATAAGAAATACCATGCAGGTATGAAATTAGAGGAGATTCGTGGTGTGTGGTCATTAGGTGATTAGAGAATGGGTAATGTAGTATTTGCGTGTTTAAGAGCCTTGATAAACACTATTGTCTTAAGGTCTCTGGTAATAGTGGTAAAAAATGAACTATCAAGCCGCGCTCAGGCAAATGTTTGATTCGCTCGGTATGAGACCCTTTGCGTGTAACATTATTATAAGCCTGGGCAATACTTTGCTCTTCAACATTTTTCAGCTTTAATTGTTGAATATTTTCTTTCTTTTTTTCCCATAATCATTAGGATGTTTACATTTGACATCATACTATAGATTCCAAGTGATGCTTGACGAGTGAAGGTAATAATATAAGATTTCTTTATTTCAGACTGCATAGTCTCAGAACTACGTAACCTTTCATGTGTTGACGTGCCGTTATATATCAAGTAGACATCAAACTTAAATACCACATGTTCTGCCTTCACTGCACAAATGTTAGTTGCATTAACGTCATATATGATACCTACAATTTGCAGATATTTCAGAAAAATGCTGCATTCCGATGTTGGGTAAAAATTAGCAAAAATCTTGGATTTTGCTAATGATTTCTTGAATTGTTAAAAATTCACCGTTGACATACTTATGTTACAGCTTTTATACATCTATTTCGGTTGTACCAAAGTCGTATCAGTAAATATAGAGGGTTAAAATATTTGATGATAGGTGGGTTAATCGTCGGACATGATTGTCTAGATTCTGACCGGATTGGTTTATCCCCATAACATATGCTAGGCCAGATATATCCAAATGTACGAGCAATTTTAGAGAGATACTGGGTAAATTAAAGCCGCTTTTGTTCCAACCTTAAACCATATAACCGGAAAGGGGGTGGAGATTTCGGTTCTATCTTTTCGTTTTATTTTTGTTTTGAATTCCATTAAATTTAGTTGTTTTGCTTTTTTATTTGTAATTCTAACTTGAAAGGAGATATAAATGGAGTAAGGACAATAGAGACAACAAGAAAAATGAAACAAAGAATACGACTACAATATTAGTTATTCGACTTATGAAGAGGTATTTAAAGAGTTTCATCTACGCATGTACCAACCTTCCCCAAATATGATGTAACACGATATTTTTTATTGCCAGTGTCGTTCTTCCCTTCAATACTAACCACACCAGTAAATTAATACCGCAAAAAGTTAAGGTGCTGATTCTTAGTGTGGTTCTTCATTTTTCCAGACAAGGCTATTATTACTGGAGGCATGGAACTTTGAAGCTAGAAATTACCAACAATTTTCTTCGACACTAACTGCAGATCGTTTGTTTCATTCTTTGCATTAGGACAAATTTATTTCTACATCAAAAATAAACCGTTAGTACCTTGACAAAGTTCGGTATTATTATCCGACGTTTTACGAAGCCTTTCGTCGTAGAATTAATTTTTGGATGAAAATACCATATTCACCGATACATTAAATAACAGCGTTCGAGCCATGAACAATTTTTTTTTTTTTTTTTTTTTAAAGTGAATCACAGTAATTAGACTGATCGATTCCCTTTTCCCTTTCAAGATTTTTGTTACGCCCATATCTGTAATTGGTTCTTTCCATGTTCTTCTTGTTCACACATGGCAGTTGATGCTCAACATTTGTTTACATAGATCAGTGACCCCACCTCACCCACCCCCACCCCCAAAACTATTGTGAACGATACTCACATTTTCCCTACTGTGATGTTGACACATCTTGAAGGTTTGTGGTTGCTTTGTTTGTTCACGCATGGCAGTTGATGATTTGTGATTATAACTTGAATATAATATTGATTATATTAATATATCACATTATCACAGCAGCTTATCCGTATTTATTTTTTTTTTAATTTTAAAAGTGGTTCTTAATCAAATCTTTTTATTGCAAAAGTAACAATAAATAGCGCAACGGGGGAAATCTCAATGTGAAACCGAGTATATTGACATTAAATAATGCAACGAGGGAAATCTCAGTGTGAAATTGAGTATATATGACAATAAATAGCGCAATGAGGGAAATCTCAATGTCAAACCGAGTATATGTGGCATGAAGTAACGCAATTGGGGAAATCTGGATGTGAAACCGAGCATAGGTGACATTAAATAGCGCAATGAGGGAAATCTCAATGTGAAACCGAGCGAAATTAAGTAAACGCAATTAGCGAAACCTCAATGTGTAACTGAGTATGTAGCTTCACTGAACTTACGATGACCTCTTATTCCAAGAGGATATTTGGAATCATTATTAAACACAAAGTAACTACTGTTATATGTACATTCCTATATGTGTGATACAGTTTGCATTATACATCAGTGTACTACAGGACAGTTCCACCCAGGAGTCAGAATTTTGCGTCAGACACGAGGATGATGACCCTATCCTGAGGCATAAAATACCTATCGACAATATCCTTACATATAGAGGGTAAAATCGTAAGTTTCCTTGAATAATTCAGTGTAAATTGTAAACGCTGTTTAAACACATTGTAGCTTTCAAAGAACATTGATTGAAATGGATATGGTAATTGCAATAAACATTGTCCGAACTGAGCACTGCAGATAGCTTGCACAATGATATAAAAAGATAATCAGGTAAAAAAAAATTGAAGTCCACTCTTATCCACGAGTGAGACAGAAACAAAAAAAAAAGAAATAACCCTCGATTCAACTTTGGTCAAAAATTGACGTTCCATTCAGAAATAATAATGAAAAAATGAATTTCAACAAAATAATTAGAATAATTTCAACAACTCTTTTCGACTGAAAATTGGACTAAAGACGGCGTACATGTGTTAGTGTCAATCAGTGCGAAACGGCTTGCTCAGAAGACACTCAATCACTGCTTGGCTTAGCAGGTGAATGTGTTGCAGCCAATGTTTATTTTGAGTATTCTGAAAGAATGTTCAAGTTACGATTGGAAGTTTTTTCATACTGTTGACTATGTTCGCATTAGAAGGTCACGATTCAGGACAAAAGTCAAATATTAGGTGGGATAGAACTGTCATACACCTTATTCCACACTGGAAATAAGATTGTACAGGTATAGGATTGTGAGAAACTCCTAATCTATATGACCGGCTTGATGCTATACGACATCTTAAGCTTTATGACGTCATGGTTCTTGAGGTTTTTAGGAATGAAAATACAACTAATACCAGCTGACAGTTTATTTTACTGTCTTGGGACTTGCATTGAGACAGGGAAATCTCAGTCGAGAGATGACATTTATCTTCAGCGAGTCTGTGTCGATCATGGGGACAAATAATGTAACCTCTTGGCTGGAATTTCTTTGTCTCGTTGCATACCACTATATAGATTATTTTCCTGACCTATTTGTTTTTCTTTTTAATTAAGAATGAAAATCCTTCATTTATTTGCAATATAGTTTAGGACATTCAATACATGCAGTATTAATCAGAGACTTTACTTCATCACCGTTATCTACAGGTCATTCGATCTCAAGAAACGTTTATGAAAGTCTAAATAAAATATATTAGTAGAATCGTACTGTATTTGATTCTGTTACAGAAAATATAAGTTCAAGTTATAATTTTTTATACGTTGTTTGCTATGCGCCAAGATCGTCACGAGTCTCATGATATTGTTTTGTAAACACAGCGCACCTAACAGAGATAAGAAAAATAACCTAAAAAAATTAAGGTTAGCGAATCGGCTAGATTTCTCTGTCGAATGCCTGAGAACACGATTGCACGTGTTCAACGTATTCATTGTTGTATGGTAAATGTGTCAAGCTCTTGGTAATGGCTCGTATATTAAGTACGTCGGAGATTATAAGTCATATCAACAATTTTGGTATGGCATTTTTGTATACACTATTTCCTATTTTTATATGCGTTGATGTAAAATAGTGAAGCTCTACCATATAATTTGTTTGGAAAAACTCTGCAAATCTTGCTCCTGCCCATAAATTAGGACATTTGGTCTGATTTCACTTTCTTGCGCATCAAATATATATCTATCGTTTATTTTTACCTGGGTTATATTTAATACTTATGCGTTGCTATGAGATATAATAATTTCACCGCTAAGTCCAGATTTACGTCAGACACGAGAAGAACATTTCGTTATAAATTTAACGTTGACCCGCTAGTTCTCACTAACTTTTGTAATGGCTCCTAGGATGATCCGGTGAAGAAAGGTTTTACCACTGGATATGTAAACTTATTTTGTTTGTAACACAGCCAGCGTTTCCTTTAACAATTATTTAGACCGCTCAGCTAGCTGCCTAATTGATTAGAGCGTCCGCCTCGGATGCGGAAGTTCGCGGGTTCGAACCCGGGTAGAGTCATATCAAAGACTTGTATAAATGGTACTAACAAATGCCTCATTTGGATCTCAGCGTTAAGAGGTTAGTGCTAGGACTGGTCGGGCTGGTCAGCCTGGTGTCAGGATAATGTGACTGGGTGGAACATGATGCTACATGTCTGAGGCATGATGCCCCAGTGATTGTTTGTTATTGTAGTTATTGGGTTGAACATTCGATGTTTAATTTTCTCTTAATCTAATGTGGTCAAGTAGTTGTTTCACCAAAAATATGTCCAGAAAATTTTAATCATTTTAAAAAATATATCAAAGTTTGCTATTGCAGTTATTTGTTGAACTTTTGATGTTTAGCATTTTCACTGACAAAAATACGAAAAATTGCATATTACGTAAGTTTGTTTCAGATTCAAAGTGATTCTCCCCTTTCAAATTACAAATCTTGAACAGTCTTTTTAGGCATTACTTTCATGTTTAAATACAAATTTGTCAAACAGTGTGAAGGGGATTTTCAATTATCTAGGAAAGCAGAATTATTTCAGGTATATTGTTCATTTATATGAACAGACCTTATCGATCTGCCATTGGGCACTAAAAGTGTGTATAGGAGAACTTTCAATTAAGAACGCGTAAATTAGATGTATTTACAGAAACAACGTTTGCAGTCATAAAACACTTGTCAGAGAAATTAGTTTCTTTTTAAATTACTGTGTGTTTTGGAGTTTAACGTAGCTTTAACAATTTGCAGTCATATCGCTACGATGTCTGCAGTGTGGTACTTTATAGTGATGTCTATCACTGGGGCATCATGCCGCAGACATGTAGCATGTCCCACCCGGTCAGCTGATCATGACACCAGGCTGACCAGTCCTAACACTAACCTCTTAATGCTGAGCGCCTAGAGAGGCAGCTGTTGGTACCATTTTAATAAGTCTTTGGTATGACTGAGCCGGGTTTCGAACACGCGACCTCCCGCATCCGAGGCAGACCTCTCACTAGGCCACCGGAGAGGTCCATCCGTACATATCTTGCATATGTTTGACTATTTTTAGAGACTTGTTTATTTTCAAAATCAGCAGTATACCAATTCATGTAAAAACAAGCAAAGTAGAAAACAATGTACAGAATGCAAAGGCCTAGTTTCCTTTCTGGGAAAACCGTTTTTGATTTGCTGTTACTATCCGTTTCCAAGATGGAACGTGCTGTACATAAATCGTATAAAATCAGTAATAACTAAAAGATAACACAGAAGGTAATAGCCCATGCTGACCAGGCGATATCGGAAGTACAAATTTGAGTATTAGGCGCGAGATTCGAAAAGGATATAAAAACTCAGAAGATGGCTTACGTAGCTGACCAAAAAGAAACAAGTGGGAGAAGTATTCATGCTGGACAATACGAAAGTGAAAGTGAATATGGGCGTTAAGGCTAATCTAATCACGATACTATATATGCTTCCATGCAGAGTCTTTGGAAACTCCTGACATCAAAAAACGTTGGCAAATGTTCTACTCGATTTAAGTGTATCAGCCCGTGTCGTGGAAATGGCTTTTAGCACTTATTTTCTTCGAACTGGACATTAATAGTCCAGTAAGTGTCCAGTAAGTAACAGTCTAGTAATTAAGTCTACTTTTAGGACAGTAAGCTCGGTCTAACAAAGCATTTCAGCTGTACAATCAGATTTACTCCCTTCGACATGGTTTACAGCCATCCAGAAAGTTGAACAAATCCTACGCGTCGCTAATATAAAGCGTTGTGGAGAGGGGCGTGTATTAATGCCATAACACTAGGGAACTGAGAAGTTATCAATATTTTTATAAGCTACATTGATATAATACACAGTACCATGTTTGATATTCCATAATATTTTGAGTAGTGTTTAGTCAAATTCTACCACATGATGCTGCCCTTTCTATAAAAATCATTTTGGTGATTCTGAAAATATCTCAGACCAGATAAATATCTGACCTATTTTTCATGAGCTTATATATTTGACTACTTACACGAGTTTCAATTCAAAATACCTACCTACCTTCCCTACCCACATATATACATACATACATACATACATACTTGCCGCTTGTCCTGTACGGAGATTAAATGTTTCCAATTCATTTTTAAGTAATGTCCCAAACATTTATCTTACTCACTGTACAAGATGATAAATAATTTAGTTGAACAATTTTTTAGTTCCCCCAAAACGTTGTCTTTTCCGATTCCGCATTAGATTGCATCGACATAGGTGTCGTGTAATTATCTTCGTTAATCAGTCGCTTGTCCTTCAGCAACATTGTATAACACTTATACAGCATTGTATAATAACTGGCTACCGACTGAACAAGTAGGAACATTTTTTATATTCGTACCTACCAACATAAAATATACTGCACGCGCAAACCTACACCACGCAAAATAAAGCGAATTTTAATTGTTTAATTTAGTTAATTGTGTACATCAGCGTAATATTTCCTGTAAACCATCCTTCTACAGATTAACAAATGTGCATTTCAGACTCGTTCCCGAAAGCTTAGTTTTTTATAGACTTTAAAATATACCCTGTATTCTGTTTTTAATCAATCGTCTGATTATGATCTACCGTATGTACTCGATCACAAGTTTTGTCCAACTGTCACCTGCACATACCCAGATCTGCTTTCGCATAAAGCGCCCACAGATCAAAGCCTGTGCAATTTTGTTTGGAATATCATTACAACAATATAGATCCTGATCTACTGGCGGATTATGCGACGGAAGATCATGGTCTATTTTTTCAGTTGGATTCAAAGTATAAGCAAGTAGTTACAGTAAAGAAATGACTGAAAAGTGGCATTTCAATTTTAGATAATTACAGTTAATTCATACTTTCAATGCCGAACCAAAGATAATCAATTACGTTGCCCAGTCTTTGTGGTTAGGTTCCGATTTAGCCATACCTTGAAAACAATTAACTTTTCATTTTCAGTGTAAACAAGCGTTCTTCGATTCAAAATCTAGTCATACCTATTAGAGGTGAATTATACAACATACCTGTTCGAGGTTTCTAGCCTATTCGAAGTTTCTAATATATTTAGTGAGGTTGGGTGAATAAGTGAAATGAATTTCATAACTCATGATGAAATAAATTGACTGTTGATCGATAAAAAAAGCTACCTTAGGAATGCACGTGTTACTTGTACAGTATTTTACTTTTTTCAGTGTGCACATGTCTCAAATACGTCCAACATGCACATGGACTCACAGG